>JAUZSU010162733.1:0-13709 GCA_034780255.1 Parotocinclus maculicauda | reverse complement strand
TAAGCCAGCTAAACGGGGCCGTTTCGGCACTTCCAAACCCCCCCCCCCCCCCCCCAACCCCAAGTGTCCCGTTTTCCCTTGCGGCCAGCTGTTGCTTCTGCTGCCAGAGCTTAGCGGCCACGGAAGTGTACAGAAGGCACAGTCGAGCGTGAAGCGGAAACAGGGTGATGGTCTCCGGGGGGCTGGCTGCCCTCTAATCACTAGTGCAGGATGTGCACCAGATAAATGGCTTTTTGTGTATTTGCGAAAGTCATCAGCCACTGGGGTTGATAAAAAAAAAAGAGTTTCCTCAATTCACACCCTGACAGTCTCGGCGCCCTGTCGCAGGGGAACGTCCTTGTTTTTTCGTTCTGTCAGATGATCAGTGATCCCTTAACCCCATGAGCATTCATCTTTTTAATGCTTCTCTACAAATTCCCCGTTCCTATTTGCATGCAGGACACATCCGTTTCGCTCCCGATACGTCCCCTGGCCTGCGTTCGCCCTATTTTTGCGAGGGGTTTCTTCCTGATTTTCTGCGGTTTCAAAGCACATCTGGAGCGCCGGCACTCGGGTCGCTTGTCAAACGGTCGGCTGTGGAGTTTTTATAGAGCCTGGGAAAGGACCTGGGGGAGGGGAGGGAAGGGGGGGTAACCTTATCTTCAGTTACCCTTCACGCGCTCGTCGGCAGGACTCAGGAATGCTAGCTATTCCTCTGGAGTCGGGAATAAGAGACCGGCACCGGAGTGGAGAGAAAGAGACAGATGGGCAATGCTGGGAAAGTTTAGACCGACCACGTGACCCTGAGAAGACTCCCGGTAGACCCGAGAGACGAGAGGAGCGAGTTCAAAGGCGTGCTTCCCACTTCTTGCGCTCAGGCCTGGGCAAATCCAGCGTTAGCCGTACTTTCAGGCCTTGGTCTTTGTGCAGACATGCCAAGTTAACGGAGGCGAACGTGCTCCCGGGGGACGGATTGAGCGACGGTTTTAAAGAGAACCGGTGTTGCCTTTCAGGCTCGGGAGTTATCATTGTTTATTAGCCTCCAGAAAAAAAGAGGGATAACGTTGACTGGGATTTTGCTCTAATTCGACGCTCGATGAAAATGAATGCAGGATAAACAGGATTTTGCATACCATAATCCCCATTTGACAACCCTGCTATTCTTTTTTGGCCCCGTAAATCAGAGCGAGTGCCAGCTTTATGCTTGTCACTGGAGCAAAGCAGTAGACACTTACTGTATGTGTGTGTGTGTGTGTAGCTTTTGTGTCAGGTTTTACCCAGTCACTGTACTCTGCAATGCTAGGATGCGGTAATGTACCCCCTCTTTGCACCCCTGACAACCCTGCTCTTCTATTTTGGCACTCCAGTTAAAAGCAAGTGCCAGCTTTATGTTTGCAGCAGAAGCTGTGGCAGTGAAACAGAAGACTGCTGTCAGTGTGTGTGTATGTGTGTGTGAGCTTCCCCACTGGGATGTAGACTAGAGCTTCTGAGGCATCTCATTTGTCCACTTGACATTCCCACACACTTTGTATCCCGGCTTGTTCTGGGTGTTGGGCCTTGGGGAGGCTTTTGGTCGACGGGGGCCGGTTAGTAACCTGGTCAGCGGTCGGCGAAAGTGCCAGGGAAGTGCAACTCGGGAAACGAATTCAACTTTTAAACGCTCCCAGAAACACACCTACTTGCGAGAAGCCTTTCCAGTGTATGAAGCCTCTTTTATTGTTCAGTCAGCTGCTCGGGCGACTGTGAAAAGTCTTCCCTCCCCCGGGGCAGAAAAAAAGCGAACAAAAAGAGAAAGGGAGATCGACTGGTCGGATTTCTCTGTCATCGCTTTTCTGGGCCCTGAGGGTAAATTTCCTTGCTTCCTCCGTACCTTTTGATTTGAAGGTGTGGCAGATTCGGCTCGGATTCTTCTCGGGGAGGGGGGGGGCGTAGAGAAAAAGGAGAGAAAAAAGAAGCCTGTGCCAACCTTGTCATTATTATTGTACTGGTTTTCTTCTCTGTCCTTTTTCTAAATCCTCCCGGCTTTACATCTGGAGCCTTTGTTTCGCAGATAAGGGATTAAAACCGCTCAGGCTCCTTATTCCAGCGGGAGGTAGTTACAAATAACCGGCGCTTCCTCCCGAAATCAGGATTATCGGTGACAATTAAACCCGGGGCCTACAGAGCGGCCGATGTCTGATCGGAACAACGAGCAGATTAAGGAGATTAAGAGCACAGAGCCACCTAGTTGGCCGTGTTCCTTAGCATGAGCTACCTAGCCGTTGGGCACATTTGGAATAAACCAGGGCGTCCCTGATTATCTCCGATGAGGGTTAAGAGAGAGGTCCTAGGGTTAAGGTTAGCCTAACCTGGAGTTTAGTGGGCACAGGCGGAGACGGAGGCACACCCTGGGCAGGGTGCCGGTCCGTTGCGAAAAGGACCCATCCAGGATCAAGCCCTTGTACCCCTAAGCCACCAAAACCGTACAAAATTCGACAAGTCCGGATTGAACCGGGTTTCTTCCCGGCTGCATGTTAAAAGCCCCTCTGGATTTCGTTGACCCTCCTCTCACTGTGATGCAAATAACAAGAGCCTGATAATTGCCCGTGGTGGGCGTGGCCCGAAATAAAATGCGGAAAATAGTACTAGGACTGGAGCATGGTTCCTTTGCTCAGATTTCCTTGCTTTGCTGTTGGCGGAGTTTAGTACGTTCTCCCCATATCCCTGTACATGGTACATTGGTTTCCTCCCAAAGAAGCCGACCGGCTTCCCCTATATTTGCCCAAATCCTGGTCTCGGACCCAAACGAAGCAACTGATAATGTTCAGGACGAACATTTGTTGCCAGGAGGTTAAGGAGGTCACGGAGGACGTTCTCCTTTCCTCACTCCAGTTCCCTTCTGTTAGTTTTCCTCTTCCTCCCTCGTCTTGACAGTCTCTCGTGCCTAATTTTCTCTCCCAGTTGCTCATTCCTCTTTGGCCTTTCCTCTCGCTGCTGGCTCTCTCATCTATTCCTTTGATACTTCACACTCTTTCTTCTCCCCACCCACACACACACTCCTCTCAAGTCCCACGCCAGGCTCTAGAGCTCATTGCCATTCCCGTCACAGATGCGTTTGACACGCAGGACTCAATAACACCGAACGTATTGTAGCAAGCGAGCTCCCTGCTTTCCTTTCAAACCCTCCTTCCGTATTAACACCCGGAGCTAACCGGCCGACCTCTGGCTCGCCTCATTCCTTCCGCAGTCTCGCTCGTTTTTCTTCCCCCGGGCTCAAGTCAAGTCGAGAGAGCAGGTCATCGAGTTTCCAATTCAGGAGCACAAAGGAATCACAGAGGGGTTTGTTCCGGAAACAAAGGCTACGACATGGAGGGGCCTCGTGGTGTAAACCCTGTTAATGATATCTGGGTCAGAGTGGATCATGCTTCACTGGACCTGGTTTAAGGGTCTGGACTATTCAAATTCTGGTTCTGACCGCCATTGGGCCCTCAAACAACGCCCTTCTATGGGACTGTGGTGGCCTAGCGGTTAAAGGTAGGGGCCTCTGGACTCTGGTCCAGAGTTCAAATCCCACCTCTTCCAAGCTGCCACAGTTGGGCACCCAACAAAACCCACAATCGCTTGGATTGGAAGATCATATAAGTTGTAAGTCGCTCTGGATAAGGAGCGTCTGCTAAATGCCGTAAATGTAAGTTCTTCGCTCCGGGTTTGAGTCCCGACGGCGCGTCCCGGCCAGGTTAAGCCTCCCACAGGGTCGTCTGGCAATGCCTGTAGGCTGCGCCAACGTTAACCTGCCACCCCGTTAAGGGTACGTGTTCTCTGAACTGGCTCAGATCAGGTTATAAATATAAATAGCATCAGTGGCAAACGGTATCGAATGTGTCATGGGTTCACTCACATGTCGCTTCATCATTCCATCACCCAACCCCAGATCTCGATACCTCGGGTTAATGTTCAACCAGAAACATCAACCTGCGCATCGAAAGCCTGCTCGTTTCCGAAATATCCCAGGGGGTATCAACACCGGGAGCAGCACCGGCACTTTTGTCGCTGCAAGAACTTGCCTGTTTTGTCTAAAGCCACAACATTGCAGACCAAATACTTCAAAGCTTTTTGGTTTTAGCCGTACAACCCAAGAGAGCCAACACACACTCACTCACACACACACACACACCCTGTTTTATGGGGGGTTATTACTGATAGACGTTAGATTCTAGAGCAAATACAATAACAATTATATCATTAACTTTTTATGATTGCGCTGGTTCAAGGCAGCCTGCAGTCTTTATTGGTGAGAACAAAGGCAAGTCAGAGTTCAACCCACTCCCTGCTTCCCTGTGTGTGTGTGTGTGTGTGTGTGTGTGTGTGTGTGTGAGAGAGAGAGATTGCAGTTTACGCTCAGTCACTGTCTCCGCCCTCTCGTCCTTTCTGAATTTCTGTGAATAGGTGCCTTGTTGACACAGCTGAAAGCCAAATGGCTTCTGTTGCCCTGGCCAATCTTTAACCCCTACCTTATGGCGGGGTAATGATGACTCACTTTAAACGGTGCCCCGTTTGTCCAACAGGTGACCTTTAGCCACTCTGCCCTGCACGAGAGCCCGTTTACTCAAAGTTAAGTCAAGTCGTGTTTATTTACGTAGAGCTTCTTCCAATGGAGCATTGTCTCACGTTAGCTTTACAGCATTACGTTGTCTTATAAGGCCAATCCCAAATCGAGCGAGCCTAGGGCGACAGCGGCAAGGAAAAACTCTCGAAAAGTTGTAAGGAAGAAACCTCGGAACTCAAAAAGGGACCTGTCCTCCTGGAATGGCTTAGATGTTCACTGAAATGGTAGACCACGTCCAAAAGCGTATGCTGGTACTGAACTGTGGCCAGTTGTGCCAGCTGTGCGCCAGCTGTAAATTCCAGTCTGGAGTCTGCTAACTCAAAGCGAATGCATTGCCGTCAGAGAAGTTTGGTTGAACTTGAGTAGAAGATCGGAAGACTTTAGCGGAGTTCTGAATGAATGGATGAACAACCAGTTGAACGGTTGCGTCCTGTAGGAAGGATAAAGTTTTTTTTTTTGGTTTTGGGTGGTTGCAGTTAACGGGGGATATAAATAGATCTGGCGTTTTCGTTTTAGTGGTTCCCATGACATAGCCCAAACAACTAATGAAACAACCCCTTCCTCACACAGGTGTCATCCAGACCCTGGAGCTCCTGGACCGCGAGACGGTGCCGCACTACTGGCTGACGGTGTACGCCACCGACGGCGGGGTCGTCCCGCTCTCGTCCTTCGTCGAGGTCTACGTGGAGGTGCAGGACGTCAACGACAACGCCCCCTACACCTCCGAGCCGGTGTACTACCCGTCCGTCACGGAGAACTCGCCCAAAGACGTCTCGGTCATCCAGATCGACGCCTTCGACCCGGACACTAGGTCCGGCGACAAGCTCAGCTACAAGATCAGCAGCGGGAACCCGCAGGGCTTCTTCAGCGTCGACGCCAAGAGCGGTGAGTACGGCTCCGGCTCGGTCCGCCGCTCCGAGAGCAGACCTGCGTGGCATGCTGGAGCCTCCTGGATACTCTAATTACCTTTATTCGTATTAGCAACGTTAGCGCTTCGGCTGCAACACCCTTTAATTTAGCCCACCCCGTAATTATTAGCTGCGCCAAATGACTCATTTAGGGGTCTAAATGCCGGGTTGCGGTGTGTATTTATGAGCCTGCGTGTGTGTTGTTTTGCTTTATGGCACGTCTCGCTCTCTTCTGTGCGCTCCAACCTTCAAAAGGGGTCTGTTCAGGCATGTTTTTACAGGCCAGGATCTCCTAAAAAAGCCCAAACAGGTCCATGCGGGGACCCTCAAGCTCTCAAGACCCTCGATGTGTAGCATCACACATGGCTTGTTTAGTGTTCTGTAAGAGCACAGTCATGTTCGGTCCCAAATTACACCCCACGTAGACCCAAAACACAACTACAGGGACGTCAGTACCACTGTTAACAACGGAAATAACAATAAGGCTAATCTGAAAACGGGAACAACGACTCGGGAAGAACGGGAATTTCGACACCCGTAATCTTCCAGGAGGTGAGGAGGTGACGGAAACGAATTTGAATGTTGAAACGAACTAATTCTTGAGTGTATTTCTGGGGAGTGAAGTTGCCAGATCCCGCGAGAAGACGGAAAAACACGGCCGATGGAAACACAGCCCCAATAAAGCCGTTGTTTAGAATACTCGCACCTGGCAACCGCCTTGGTTAGGCCAAATCTCTACTTTTTTTTCCATTATTTGGGATTCCTGGTCAGACTCGGTTAGGGATTTCATTTTTTTAAAGCACCGACATTTTCGGATTGGGGACGATGCCGTTTCCAGTGGAAGAAACCATTGGGAGGGAAATCTCCATCTTCTAGAACCAAGTAGAACCATCATCACCATGGGGTCGTCTCCAAACCCAGTCAAGGCCAGTCAGCTACTCAGTTAGGAGGCACATTCCTGACCAAAAGTGCTGCGATTTTGCAAGACCAGCATGGCATGCCAGTGTGACCAGCAAAAGCGGCCACTGGTTTTGTTTACTGGGATGTTTTAGTCCTGTTCTGACGTCCCGTCCTGATGGCCAGTACGGCAGCTTCTTATAAAGTCATGCTTTTTTAAAGTGCACTTATTTAGAGCGTTTAAAGGTCCCTTCAGTCTGGACTCTGCAGGAATTCCACATCCATTTAAAATGAATTGGTGGTGAATATTTTATCCTTTGGACTGGAGGTTCAAAGAGGTCTCCTGGAAAAAGGAACCATGCGGGTAGCGAGGCTGTTTGGCGCAAGGAACCGTAAAAATGTTTGCTTTCAGGTCAGGGCAGGTCAGGTTACCTT
Source organism: Parotocinclus maculicauda (assembly GCA_034780255.1). Lineage (NCBI taxonomy): Eukaryota > Metazoa > Chordata > Actinopteri > Siluriformes > Loricariidae > Parotocinclus > Parotocinclus maculicauda. Next base: position 6,905 of record JAUZSU010162733.1, on the reverse strand, counting down.
GAACTAGCGCTGAAAGGAGCTGTATTTTTATCCCTTCAGGGTCAAAACGTCTTGGTTGGGGGTTTTTTAACTGAAAGAGGAACAAATAAGAAAGGAAGATGATCCTTCCCCGAGAAGAAACGTCTCCCGTTGCGTTTAAAACCAAATATTTACGTTACAGAGCAGCGTTGGGAGGAGGAGCTTACCTGGAAATGAAATACAGCACTAGAAAACGATTCAGCACATTTAAACGAATCTTTAACGCAAACGAATCATTAGCCGGGTGGTTTAGTTTTGTTGGGGTTGTCTAGTTTGGAGGCGGAGTTGGAGGCTGACTCTCGATCAGCAAACCAGGTGTCATTGGCTAAGGGTGAGCAAACTGAACCGAATCCTTTAGTGAATCAGTGTGTGAATCAGTGAATCGTTTGATCAGGACAGAGATTTGTTTCAACTTTGATTTAGTGAATCATTTGGGTGCAACTCAGAATTGCTCCACTTGTGTTTAGAGAGTCAGTGGATGAATCAGTGATTCATTTGGTCATTACTGCGATTCATTAAATGAGTCGTTTGGTCTGAATGACCAGTTGTTCCTCTCCTTCCTTGTCGTTGTTCTCTCCTCACCGTGTGTTGTTTTGTTTTGCTTAGTATAGCAGTGTTTGAATCAGAGAATCATTTGGTCAGGAACGTGACTCGGCTCTCTTTGATTAAGCGAGTCAATGATTGAATCAGTGCATCGTTTTGTTATGAATGGTTTCTCATTCGGTGAATTATTTGGTCAGGAGTCGTGATTCGTTCCTCTCTTGTTCAGTAGGTCGGTGTTTGAGTCGGTGAATCAATTGGTCATGACTGTGATTTAATCAACTTTAAGGTTTCAGCTGCGTGTTTGAATCAGTGAGTCATTTGATTGTGCTGTTTGTTTCCTTCTTATTCAATGAATCATTTGGTCAGGACTATGATTCGTTCCTCTCTTGTTCAGTAGGTTGGTGTTTGAATCAGTGAATCATTTGTCCGTGATGTTTCTTCCTTTCTCATTCAGTGAATCGTCTGGTCGGGAGTCGCAAAGTTTCAGCTGAGTCTCTGAATCAGTGAGTCATTTGATTGTGCTGTTTATTTCCACACTTATTCAGTGAATCGTCCGGTCAGGACTGTGATTCGTTCTCTCTTGTTCGGTTAGTCAGTGAATCAACTGGTCATGACTGTGATTCAGGAAACTTTCATTGATCTCGTTAGTGTTTGAAACATTGAATCATTCGGTCATGATTATTATTCGCTCCTCTCTTAGTGATCCAGTTGTGTTTGAATCAGTGAGTCATTTGATCAGTACTGGGATCCGTCCCATCTCTTGCCCAGCGATTCAGAGAATCAGTCGGTCGTAACACCTTGATCCGGTCAGTATTTGAATCAGTGAATCGCTTGATCATGATGTTTATTCCTTTCTCATTAACTGAGTCATTTCCCTTTACAGTGAATCAGATGAATCAGTTTTTCAGATTCACAATTCGTCTTTTAAAGTCTGTTTAGAGGCAAATACTGGATTCTCAAAGAATCGTCTCGGTGAACTGACCCAAACGATTCTCTGAACCGACTCGGAAGCCGTCTGTCGTTTATCTCTCTGTGTTTGTTTACGAATTTCCTATCCTCGGTGGAGGAGCTGTTTGTTTCAGATCCGAGCTCCGGTCCTGAGTGCTGAGGGTGTGTTTTTGTGAAGCGGTTAGCGTAGCAGCTGAAGCTCGGTAATTACACAGTGTGGTCCGGCGCGGAGGCTCTGGCAACGTTACAGAGAATAAACTCTCTCTCGGTTCCGTCTACGTGGGGATTCTGTCGAGATCGTTTACTTGTTTGTTGTTTTATTCGGTCCAGGTGGTTTTAAGGCCTGGGTGAGGCATCCAGCTGCAGAGCCGTCCCGCTGAGGACACGCTACATTTCCTATCAGGAGATCATAACAAACGATTTTACTTTCAGAAGCTGTAACTTTTAGCTTTCCCCCCCCCGGGCGCAGAGTTCGTACTTCACACTGGGAGCTGAGAATTTAAACTGTTGCCTTGCGTACAAATCCCCGTCTACCGATCCGTAATTAAAGCTTCGTTTTATCAACAAAACAAACAGTGTATTATTATCGTAACGCTGAAAGGTCTGTGGGAAGCTTAACCAGTGTAAAAAGCCAAAAAACACAATTAAAAAGCATTTTAGAACAACGCCGATAACTGCTACGTACGCTATAAACGGAGCATATCTGAGTCATAAGCAAATGATTCACTGATTCAAAATCTAACGCACTGAAAATGAAAGGAACGAATCTGAGTCGACATCAAACGGTTCACTGATTTAAACACTGAAGTATGAGTAGGAGAGGAGTCAGTATGAGTCGTATACAAATGACTCACTGATTTAAACACTGAAGTATGAGTAGAAGAGGAGTCAGTATGAGTCGTATACAAATGACTCACTGATTTAAACACTGAAGTATGAGTAGGAGAGGAGTCAGTAAGAGTCGTATACAAATGACTCACTGATTTAAGAGAGGAGTCAGTAAGAGTCGTATACAAATGACTCACTGATTTAATAAAGGAGAGAAGTCAGTATGAGTCGTATACAAATGACTCACTGATTTAAGAGAGGAGTCAGTATGAGTTGTATTCAAATGACTCACTGATTTAAGAGAGGAGTCAGTATGAGTCGTATACAAATGACTCACTGATTTAATAGAGGAGAGGAGTCAGTATGAGTCGTATACAAATGACTCACTGATTTAATAAAGGAGAGAAGTCAGTATGAGTCGTATACAAATAACTCACTGATTTAAACATGATTAAATGATTCACTGATTCAGACACCGACACTGATTGAAAAAAGGACACATTCAAATGATTCACTTATTAAAACAGTGTGTGTGTGTGTGTGCGTGCGTACGTGTGTGAGAGAGAGAGAGAGATAAAAGAACAGAAAGGTAAAGAAGGAAACGTTACAAGCCCTACAACTTCCTGTGAGTCACTTCCTGCCTGTAGGGCAGCTGCAGCCACACACAAAGGGTATTAAGGTTAAATAACGGGGCAGGAGGGGAAGTAATCTGACCACACACACACACACACACACACACACACACACACACACACACAGGGAGTATTAGAGAGATTTAATTCAGCAGGGATTTGTTTTTTAAAGTCTTAAAAACATTTCATAAATGGCCTTTCTTATCATTTGTCTTTCTTTTTTTCTTTTTTTTCTTTCTTTATTTCTTACATTTCCACTTCATCTCTCTTTTTATTCCTTTATTATTTATTAAGCTTTCCTTTATTATTATTGTTTCTTTTTTCGTTTCTTTTCTTCTGACTTTATTCTTTTACTTTTTTTATTTGTTTATTTTACATCTCGCTTTCTTATGCTCTTTTCCACCCAAACATTCTGTCTTTCCTTTTTCTTATCTTTTTCTCTGTTCTTTTTTAGTCTTTCTTTTTATCAACCTTTTCCATTTTACTTGGATTATTTTTTTAATCTCCTTGCACTCCCTTTTTTATTCTTCTTAATAAAAATATAATAATACTCATTTTCCTTTTTTTTTATCTTTAACATTTCTTTTATTGCAGTTTTGCTTTCTTTTTTTTATTTTCCTCTTTTTGTTATTTAATCTCTTTTTTTTACTTATGCTCCTTCTTTCTTTCTTTTTTAGTTTATTTTTTTCTCTATTTTTTCCCTTATTTTTCATTTTATTTGTGTTTTTCCTGTTTATCTTTCTTTTCTCTGTCTTTCTTTTTAGTCTTTCTTTTTATCACCCCTTTCCATTTTTTTTTCATTTCTAAATCTCCTTGCATTCCCTTTTTTATTTTTCTTAATAAAAAAATCTTCTTACTCATTTTCCTTTAATCTTTAACATTTCTTTTATTGCAGTTTTGCTTTTTTCTTTGTTTTAATTTCCCTTTTTTTTGTTATTTATTCTCTTTTCTTTCTTTTTCTTTTCCCTTTCTTTTTTTATTTACTTATGCTTCTTTTTTTCTCCAAAACATTCTGTGAGGATTGAACTCTTCTTTTTTCTTATTTTAGTTTCTTTTTTTTCCTTCTATTTAATTTTATTTCTGTTTTTCCTGTTTATCTTTCTTTTCTCTCCTCATTTTTAGTCTTGCTTTTTATCACCCCTTTCCATTTTTCTTTTCTATTTCTAAATCTCCTTGCATTCCCTTTTTTTTTCTTAATAAAAAATCTTCTTACTCATTTTTCTTTAATCTTTAACATTTCTTTTATTTCAGTTTAGCTTTTTTTTCTTTCTTTTAAATGCCCTTTTTTGTTATTTATTGTCTTTTTTTCCTTTTTCTTTTCCCTTTCTTTTTTTATTTACTGATGCTTCTTCTTTCCTCCAAAACATTCTATGAGGATTGAACTCTTCTTTTTTTTGTTTTTTTCCCTTCTATTTCATTTTATTTCTGTTTTTCCTGTTTATCTTTTTTTCTTTCTCTTTATTTTTAGTCTTTCTTTTTATCACCCCTTTCCATTTTTCTTTTATATTTCTAAATCTCCTTGCATTTCCTTTTTTATTTTTCTTAATAAAAAAATCATTACTCACTTACTCATTTGCCTACTCTTTTAATCTTAAACATTTCTTTTATTTCAGTTTAGCTTTTTTTTCTTTCTTTTAATTTCCCTTTTTTGTTATTTATTCTCTCATCTTTCTTTTTCTTTTCCCTGTCTTTTTTTATTTACTTATGCTTCTTCTTTTCTCCAAAACATTCTGTGAGGATTGAACCCTTCTTTTTTTTGTTTTTTTTCCTTCTATTTCATTTTATTTCTGTTTTTCCTGATTATCTTTCTATTCTCTCTCTTCATTTTTAGTCTTTCTTCTTATCACCTTTTTCCATTTTTCTTTTGTTTTTTTTTATACTCCTTGCGTTCCCTTTTCTGCATTTTTCTTAATAAAAAAATATTCATACTCATTTTCCTACTCTTTTAATCTTAAAAATTTCTTTGATTTCATTTTAGCTTTTTTTCTTTCTTTTAATTTCCCTTTTTTGTTATTTATTCTCTTTTCTTTCTTTTTCTATTCTCTTTCTTTTTTTATTTACTGATGCTTCTTCTTTCCTCCAATACATTCTGTAAGGTTTAACCTCTTCTTTTTTTTCTTTTTTTAGTTTCTTTTTATCCCTTTAATTTCATTTTATTTCTGCCTTTCCTGTTTTTCTTTCTTTTTTCTCTCCTCATTTTTAGTCTTTTTTTTATCACCACTTTCCACTTTTCTTTTCTATTTCTAAATCTCCTTGCATTCCCTTTTTTTTTCTTAATAAAAAAAATCTTCTTACTCATTTTCCTTTAATCTTTAACATTTCTTTTATTTCAGTTTAGCATTTTTTTCTTTCCTTTAATTTCCCTTTTTTGTTATTTATTCTCTTTTCTTTCTTATTATTTTCCCCTTCTTTTTTTATTTACTTATGCTTCTTCTTTCCTCCAAAACATTCTGTGAGGATTGAACTCTTCTTTTTTTAGTTTTTTTTTCCTTATTTGTTTCCTTTTTTTTTATTTTATTTCTGTCTTTCCTGTTTATCTTTCTTTTCTTTCTCATCCTTTTTTAATCGGTCATTCCGTTTTTGCTTTACTTGTTTGTTTTCTTACTTTCAGGTCTGGTCAGGTCCGGAAAAGAAACAAAAAAAAACGTAGAAGAGGCTTTAGAGAACTTTTTGTTTTTGGGTGAGGTTAGCGGTCACAGCGTTCGTTTGTCGTTTCGTTCGACTGTTAGCCGCCGCTTTTAGCAGCTTTTTCTTTTTTTTTTGAGTGTCTGATCCACTGAGATCAGCTCCGTATTTTTTTTACTTGACTCGAGTCACGTCTGAATCGTTTTGTTTTTCTTTCCCCCGTCCCGTTAGCAGGAGGTTGTAATTAGCGTTAGCCTTCACCACAGCACCAGGCTATATTTTGAAGGAAGAGACGGCTTGTGGTTAGCGCTAGCGCTGTGGCCGTCTCTTTCTCCTGCACCGCTCGGTTATACACACACACACACACACACACACACACACACACACACACACACACAGTACAGGCTAATGCCTTTTTTTTTCTTGTTTCCTTCTTTTTTTAACCTTTTATTTTATTCTACGAAGCTCCAAATAAAATAACGGACTTGAGCTATGCTAAAAGGCTAAAGGCTACACATCGAGGGCGGAGTTTCTTTTATGAATATTAAATTAAATTAAAGCATCTTTGAAGCTTTTTAATGTAATGCTGTTCTTTGTTTTTTTCATATTTTCTTTTTTTTTTATTTCTTTCCTTGTTCGTGTGACTTTGTATTTTTATTTCTTCTTTAAATTTTTTTTTTTTCTGTAGTTCTTTATTTTTAGAAACAATTTCAGAACGTTTGTTACTAATTTTTTTTTTTGGTTGATTTTTTTTGTCAGGTCTTGTCACCACTACGTCTCGCAAACTGGACCGAGAGCAGCAGGAAGAACACATCTTGGAGGTAACCCCGCCCCCTTTTTTGTAATCCACCAATCAGCTCGTACTGTCCCTGCAAACAGCCAGTGACTTTCCTTTCTCTGTACCTGGTTATTTTTCTTGTTTTTCTTTGTTATTGTTTCTGTTTTATGACTAATCATGTCAGTGGTTTCTCTCATTAATACAAAAACTTTCTCTTCCTTTTTTTACAGTCATTTTTCTTTCCTTTTTTCACTTTTTCTTTATAAATAGAATTTGTCGTTATTGGTTTTATTCTTCCATACGATTTTCTTTCTTCTTTTCTGTTACTAGATTTTCTTTATTTCTTTGTTCTTCTTGAACTGCATTTTGGTTTCTGTGTGTGTGTGTGTGTATATATATATATATATGGTGTGTGTGTGTGTGTGTATATATATATATATGGTGTGTGTGTATGTGTATACATGATGTGTGTATGTGTGTGTGTGTGTGTGTGTGTGTGTGTGTGTATATATATATATATGGTGTGTGTGTGT
>JAUZSU010162722.1:0-13710 GCA_034780255.1 Parotocinclus maculicauda | reverse complement strand
GCTGTAACGTAACAAAATGTGGAAAAAGTGAAGCGCTGTGAATACTTTCCGGATGCACTGTATATATATATATATGTGTGTGTGTGTGTGTGTGTGTGTGTGTGTGTAGTGTATATATAGTATAGTGGCTGTATAAGGTTTCCACTAAAGATAGCAATGTTAACAAAAAAAAAATACCACAAGTGCAGTGTGCATAAGCAACAACAACAACAAAAAAATTAAAAAAAAAAAAAAATCATAATTTAAATCATTTATAACATACAGTTTGAAATTTGGGCCAATCCATGTACCTCAGTCAAAATACTGCTATGTTAAATTTTTTAAAAATATTTTATCAATTTGTTTAGACAACAGCGTGTCAAAAACCACATCCACAAGTCATATCACATACTCTATATGGGATGTGAACAAAGACTGAAATTTTGAAGGGATTAGGACATTTATTAGCTTGTAGCCTCATTGTGCCAGTGCAAATCTAAAAAAGCAACATTTAGACACAAAACATGTCTTGGCTGATTGATGTAAATTTTAAATTAATGGTTTGGTGTAACTACACTGCACACGGAAATTAGGTTATATTTCATTTTGGGGTATCCCCTAATTTTTGTGAGCAGTATATAAAAAAACATATTATTCCTTTGTATTCTGAAGAGCAAATATAATGACTAAGCTATGTAATTTCCAAGACAAATACACAAGCATTAGTAATTCAGTTTCCCAGAACTATTTAGAGTGGTTGCTATATAATATGGTTGCTATTTCTGCTGTTAGGCAAGGGAGGCATCCAAATTTCCAAAGCCATCAGCATGCAAAACCACAATCACAACACTGCACATTAGTAACAGCATTAAACCATCAATACGCCATTAAACATATTCACTTTCACACCTTGTAATGGTATATGGTAAGTCAAGTTAGGACTGCAAACATTAAGTTAGACCAACAGTTGTTACAGGTTATTATAAAGAAAACCATTCTTATTAAGTTCAGACTTAATCTCCGTTTTGTCAGTCACACACATTGCAGCTCTGTTATGTTTTTGTTTTAGCTTTCCCATGTCCCTTACCAACCTCCAGCATCAGCCTACTATGTCTGGTAAACACAGTTTCTCCTTTAATTCGTCTTATGAAACTGGGCTGGAGATAAAGAAATGTGACAGCATCACAAGAGTTTCCCTGCACAACAAATGCTGAATGCTAAAACAAATATTGAATATAGAGATGCACTATATCTGAATTTCCAATCAAAGGTTCCATAAAACATCTCCACTGAAAACAAAGTCACAGTATTACATGACTATTTCAGATTGAACTGGAAACACTCCGTTAAAGACAACGTTCAGCGACTATCCTTACCTGGTTCCTTATTTCAGACTCATCGTCCTGGTCGGACTGCACAAGAGATATAAGAGAAAAATACATTATAATAATAGATAACAATGGTTTTAGTACTTCTGACAGAGTGTTTTTTTTTAAATACCTTTAACTTTACTTATTCACAAATATCATTCCCTTTTACTTCCATTTTAACTAAAACAGGCTTTAGGGTGTGACTGCCCTTTTATTTAAAGAATGTAAGCATATTTGTTTAGTGTGGGCGAGTATGGAATACAGTAAACAAAGTGGAATGTAGAAAGTTTTAAAAAGACACTTTGCAGAAAAGCCATTTTGGAGTCGTCAAAATATTGTGTCATATTTGTATTAAGAAACATCAATTCACTTAGACATATAACATTATAAATTTTTATTGCCCACTTTATTAAACAAGACATATAAATATTTTAGGTTTTTAAATGCTTAAATTTGTAGGTCCTTGAAGTCTCATAGTTAAATAGCTTCAACTGTACTGAAGACAGAGATCCACATTTATGACCCAGCCTAGTGGATAAAATGCAGACAAACAAGTAATGTGAACTCTAAAAGAGTCCAAATTTCTACTCTTTCTTTACCCAACAGCAGTATAATTCATACACTATATTGCAAAAGGTATTTACTTACCCATCCAAATGATTGAATTCAGGTATTCCAATCATTTCCATGGCCACGTGTATAAACTCAAGCACCTAGGCATGAAGACTGCTTCTACAAATATTTGTGAAAGAATGGATCGTTCCCAGGAGGTACTGTGATAAGATGTCACCTGCGCAATTTGTGAAATTTCCTCGCTAGTAACTATTCCATAGTCAACTGCCAGTGGTATTACAACAAAGTGTAAGCAATTGGGAGCGACAGCAGCTCAGCCGCCAAGTGGTAGGCCATGTAAAATGTCGCCAACTTTCCGCAGTGTCAATAGCTACAAACAGCCTAATTTAACGTGGCCTTAAGGTTAACTGAAGAACAGTATATAGATCTAGAGCTTCAAGGAATGGCCAAGCAGCTGCATCCTAGTCTTACATCACTAAGAGCAATGCAATGCATCAGATGCAGTAGTGTAATGAGCGGCACCACTGAACTCTAGAGCAATGGAGACATGTTCTTTGGAGTGATGAATCACACTTCTCCATCTGGCAATCTGATGAATGAGTCTGGGTTTGGCGGTAGCCAGGAGAACAGTTATTGTCTGATTGCATTGTGCCAAGCGTAAAGTTAAGTTTGGTCAGAAGTTGGTCTTGGCCTCATAGTTCCAGTAAAAACAACTCTTAATGCTTTAGCATAGCAAGGGCTTTTGGACAATTTCATGCTCTCAACTTTGTGGGAACAGAAGGGTATGGCTCCTTCCTGTTCTGACCTGACTGAGCACCAGCACACAAAGGAAGGTCCATAAAGACCTGGATAAGCGAGCTTAGTGTGGAAGAACTTGACTGGCCTGCACAGAGTCCTGACCTCAACCCAATAGAACACCTCTGAATGAATAGAAGCAGAGACTTCTCGTTCAACATCACTGTCTGACCTCACAAATGTGCTGCTGGAAGAGCAGTCAAAAAATACAAATAAACACAATCCTAAACCTTGTGGAAAACCTTCACAGTAGAGCTGAAGCTAGTATAGCTAAAAGTGGTGGGCTGACATTATATTAAATCCTTTGGACTAAGAATGAGATGTCACTCAAGTGTGTGTGAAGGCAGTCGAGCAACATAGTGTATGTACATATCAAGCAGTAGATACTCTGTTAATACTGACATTATGAGTAGTGCTATTTGAAAACATTTATCTATATGTACGCAACATTTTTAATATGCAATACGAATGAATATGCCTCACCTGGATATATTTAAATTAAGTGACATACAAAGAAAATGTCCAAAAGATTTATATTACAAACCTCAGTAGCTGTCAATTCACCATCAATAGCAGTGTCTGTTAAGTCAGTCTTTAAGGTGCAAAAACCAAACATCCATTTGAAAGCATGAACAAGGAAGAAGTAAATCTGTCATTTTCCAGCACTGTATTGTTTACACATTTATCACCACACTAAAGTAATTATAAATATGAAATCATAGTTTGTGGGACTTTAAGCTCCAAGACATTACCTCACTGCATTATATAAATTAATATATTATATGAGACAGCATAAGATATGATTCATACAGACTTAATGATTCCCAGAAGTTATCCATGACATAAAACTCCCATAAAATCAATAGATGTGTCAAGCAGTTCTACCTGATTTTTACTCTAAGACTAGGTGCTAAATATTCTTCCTATGTTTATAGTCATCTATCTGCCAGTTACTAATGTACTACTATAACAATTCTGGGAATTGCAAGTGACTGGTGTAATGGATGAATGCTGATGGTGATACTATACACTGTATTTAAAGATTATTTACATCTCCTAAAGAGTATGCAGCTATGAGATTGGGCCACCACCAGTCCAGAGCTTGCTCAGGTATATCAGAGGGCAGGTGTGAGTGAATCTGAATGCACAGTGAGCCAAATGCTTTTGGAGTATGGTTTGGTGTCAGAAATTGCACCAAAGTAGCCACTTCTCTCCAAATACATCAAGGACAGACTGACATTCTGCAAGAATTGTAGGGATTGGACTGCAAAAGACTGGGGTAAAGTTATTTTATCTGATAAAGAACTTTCAGACTGTTTGAGACATCTAGAAAAATGATTGTCTGGAGAAGAAAAGGTGAGCGCTACCATGAGTAGTGTGTCATGCCAACAGTGAAGCATCCTAAGACCATTCATGTGTGGGTCCACTCAAACTTTTGCCTAAGAACACCATGGATAAGGAATATTATCAAAACATTCTACAAGAGCAACATCTCCCAACGATCCAGAAGCAATTTGAAGATGAACAATATGATTTTTTGCAATTCTTTATAACCTATAATTAATTGAATACACGAGACACAAGATATTTAATGTTTAAACAGATAAATTTGATAGTTTTTTGTAAATATTCACTCATTTTGAATTTGATGCCTGCAACACATTCCAAAGAAGTTGGGACGGGGCATGTTTACCACTGTGTTACATCACGTTTCCTTTTAACAACACTCAATAAGTGTTTTTGGGAACTGCGAACACGAAGCATTGTGGGTGAAATTCTTTCCTATTTTTGCTTGATGTACAACTTCAGCTGTTCAGCAGTCTAGTGTCTCAATTGTCGTATTTTGCACTTCATTATGCGCCACACATTTTCCATGGGAGATAAGTGTGGACTGCAGGCAGGCCAGTCTAATACCTGCACTCTTTTACTACGAAGCCATGCTGTTGTAACATGTGCAGAATGTGCCTTATAATTGTCTTGCTGAAATAAGCCTAAATATAATAAAAACCTATATATAAGTTTTAGCATTAATGGTGTCTTTACAGATTACCCATGCCATTGGCACTAACACACACCATCAGAGATACTGGCTTTTAAACTTTGTGCTGATAACAATTTGGCCCAGAGGACATGACGTCCATGATTCCAAAAACAATCTGAACTGTGGACTTGTCAGACCACAGGACACTTTGGATCAGTCCAAAGCTCAGGCCCAGAGAAGCCAGTGGTGTTTCTGGGTGTTGTTGATATATGTCTTTCACTTTGCATGGTAGTGATTTAATGCACTTGTAGATGGAGCGAAGAACTGTGTTCACTGACAATGGTTTTCTCAAGTGTTCATGAGCATGTGGTAATATCTGTTACAGAATAATGTTGTTTTTTAATGCAATGCCATCTGAAGGATCAAAGGTCACAGGCAATCATTGTTAGTTTTTGGACTTGCTGCTTACTTGCAGAGATTTCTCCAGATCTATAAATCTTTTGATTATATTATGGACTGTAGATGATTAAACCCCTGAATTATTTGCAACTGCACGTGGAGAAATATTTTTCTTAAACTGTTGGACTTTTTTCTCATGCAGTTGTTCACAAAGTGGTGAACCTCGCCCCATCCTTGCTTGTGAATGACTAAGCCTTTCAGGGATGCTCCCTATATACCCAATCACCTGTGGAATGTTCTAAACATGTGTTTTTTGATCATTCCTCAACTTTCCCAGTCTTTTGTTGTCCCTGTCCCAACTTTTGTAACGTGTTGCAGGCATCAAATTCGAAATGAGTGAATATCTGTTTTAATATTAGGAATATAGTCTTTGTAGTGTATTCAATTGAATATGGGTTGAACAGGATTTGCTCTTATGTTTTTATTTATGTTTTACACAACATCCCAACTTTAATGGAATTGGGGTTGTACCATATAAACATCAAAGGGTCCAAAGAAAAAAAAGGTTCTAAAACTGAGGCAGCAAATTTTGTGACCACCAAAATTTGTGGCATTCTCAAAACTTTTGGCCATGACTGTACAGTTACTCCTAACCCTAAACTTAACCTTAGTAAGTGGCACTGTTGTTGGTCTGGAGTATTTCTAAGTGGGCCCTTAGACATACTCAGACTACCAAGTGCTTTCAAAGTGTTATAATAATCATAATGAAAATAATCTATAAAACATAAAAATAAGCACAAATAAGCAGTAATTACTAAATAAAAATCACAAGCTTGATCAAGAATATGTAAAAATGAGGCATCATACCCGTGTGTCCTGTCGAACAGGAGTTAGAGGACTTGGCAGTGAGACTTCTGTAACTTTGGTCGTCTCGTCCTCTTCCTCTACCATGACATTTTCGACAAGCAACACTTCCTCCTCTGATTTCTTCTCCTCTGCCTTCTTCTCTGGTGTAATTGTAGTGATGAGGTCACTCATGGCGATGCCTTTCGCTGCCCCGTACAATGCTGTGCCCATCTCTACACCACATGTATGAGCAGGCACACATGCACACAAACACACACCCACAATGACACATAAATTCAGAATTGAGTGCTTCTCATCTGTTGACTGATTATTGTAAAATACACTAAGATTGGATGCTGATGCCACTAACTTTGCAGTCTAAATAAGCACAGCCATCCCACATTCATTATAAAATCTACAGGGTTTTTGAGTGCACCATCAAAGGGAAGCAGTACATCTACATAAAAAATATCAAAATTGTGGTATTTAGGTAATTAGATAATGGTCTTGATCTCTAAGAGTCAAATCAAAACCAACATCCCCAATGTCACTAATCATTCAATTTGGTATTAATTGAAACTGGAAAATACATTATAGAAAAATATTTTCTTTAATCATAGTCCTCATTTTCTCAATTCACTTTCATATAAAAATATCGGCAATAAATTATATACAGCATAAAAACTTTAAAACTGAAGAAAACACCTTGGCTGGCTCTCTCCTTCCCACCTACCAACCCATTAAATTAATTGGATGCATAGCAATTGTTTGGTGGTAAAAACGTCTTTCAAAATATCATGTCATTTCTGTCGAGCATTGTATATGTGCAGTTTCTGTAGTCTGATAGATTTCATAATAATTGACCTTCCATTTGAGAAGAATAATGCATCCACCAAGCAAGGTAGTGAAGTATATATAGTATCTCACAAAAGTGAGTACACCCCTCACATTGTAACTGTTTTATTTGATCTTTTCATGGGACAACACTAAAGATATAACACTTTGATACAATGTAGTCAGTCTACAGTTTGTATAACAGTGTAAATTTGCTGTGCCCTCAAAATAACTCAACACAGCCATTTTTCCTTCCCAGTATCCCGTGACTTGTTAGTGTTTTAAGGTCTTAGATGTGAATGGGGAGCAGGTGTGTAACAATTTGTTGTTATCACACTCTCTCATACTGGTCACTGAAAGTTCAAAATGGCACCTCATGGCAAAGAACTCTGGGGATCTAAAAAATAATTGTTGCAATAAATAAAGATGGTAGAGCCTATAAGTGACACCCTGAAAGTGAGCTGAAGTACAGTGGACAAGACCATACAGCACAACAACCATCACTAAGAACATGTCATTGCTGAGGTTAAAGGGGTGGGGGTCAGCCCGTCAGTGCTCAGACTGACTCAAATGAGACTTGAATTCATTTTGAAATATCCCCATATTTTTGTGTATTATATCTTTTCATACAACAAGACTAAATATATGACACTTTGTTACATCGTAAAATAGTCAGTCTACAACTTGTTTAACAGTGTAAATTTGCTGTGCCCTCAAAATAACTTTACACACAGCCATAAATGTCTAAACCGCTGGCAACAAAAGTGAGTGACATCAGTCAAATTGTGCCCAAAGTGTCAGTATTTTGTGTGACCAGCAATATTTTCCAGCACTGCTTTAACTCTCTTGGGCATGGAGTTCAGTAGAGTTTCACAAGTTGCTACTGGAATCCTCTTCATGATGGCATCACAGAGCTGGTGAATGTTAGAGACCATGTGCTCCTCCACAGATACTCAATAGGGTTTAGGTCTGAAGACATGCTTGGCCAGTCCAGCACCTTTACCCTCAGTTTATTTAGCAAGGCAGTGGTCGTCTTGGAGATCAAGTTGGAATACTGCCCTGCGGGCAGTTTCTGAAGGGAGGGGATCATACACTTGTTCAGTATGTCACAGTGCACATTGGCATTTATAATTCCCTAAATGAAGTGTACCTCCCCACAGGTGGCAGCACTCATGCAGCCCTAAACAATTATATTCCCACCACCATGCTTGACTGTAGGCAACACACACTTTTGTACACTCTTTGTACTCCTCACCTGGTTGCCACCACACATGCTTGACACCATCTGAACCAAATAAGTTTTTCTTGGTCTCATTAGACCACAGGTCATTTCAGTAATCCATGTCTGTTTGCAGGTTTTATTGTGCATCGTCTTTAGAAGAGGCTTCCTTCTGGGACGACAGTCATGCAGACCAGTTTGATTCGGTGTGCGGCTTATAGTCTGAGCCCTGACAGGCTGACCCCCCCACCCCTTTAACCTCTTTAGCAATTCTGGCAGCACTCTTACATATATTTTCAAAAGCCAACCTCTCGATATGACGCTTTGGTCGACCATGGCGAGGCCCGTTCTGAGTGGAACCGGTCCTGTTAAACCTTGGTATTGACCACTGTGCTGCAGCTCATTTTCAGAGTGTTGGCAATATTCTTGTAGCCTAGGCCATCTTTATTTAGTGCAGCAATTATTTTTTTTAGATCTTCAGAGAGTTGTTTGCTATGAGGTGCCACGCTGAACTTCCAGTGACCAGTATGAGAGTGTGAGAGCAAAACACATGCCCTCCATTCACACCTGAGACTTTGTAATCTTATTACATATATTTATTGGCTGAATTCCAACTGTTATAGCTTTTGGAAATTATGTTGGTTTGTACTGATGCCTTAAGGGCTAAGACAAACTAACAGATATTCAAGACAAAATGGGATTTAATAAGTCTACAGCTTTGGCACAGTACAGTATGTTTATATGAATACTGATTTAATGAATAGTATCTTTGGCCATATTTTAGTGGCTCTGTATCAAACTTGATAAAAATAGCAATGCATTTTCAATTAGTTTGTCAATAAAACTATCCAAAAAATAATAAAACAGAATAAAACATTTACATCAGACACAGTGTCAAAAGGAAAGCACAAGAAGTTTCAAAGCCAAGCAAGGGTAGATCTCGGCTAGCAATGAGCTGGCACATGCTAGGCTAGTAGCTCAGTCAGTCCAATGCATGCATAGTGGGTCCAGTGAAAACTACAGACAGATAATGGGAATTCCATTGCTCTTCTAACCTTCCAAACTAAAGCGCTTAAAAGGTTGAGAGGTTTGCAGACATACATATGTACCTGCTGGTTTAGTGCCATTCATAGTGGGAAGTCGTTTTGATCCCGGGATTACAGTTGGAGTGTATTGATCGATGCTCCGCTGAGCTGAGGAAAAAGTTAACACCACAATACTTGCTGCCCATTCAACTGGTAGGCATCATGTGTGTTTAAAAAGTCTTTCCTATACAGTCATATTTGCTATTGACTTTTTATCACACTTGTTATCATTTTAAGTGTAGTCCAAAGTGTAGTGTCTAAATGAGGAAAAAAAACCCCAAAACTCTGAAAATGTAGTCAAAAGAATAATTTAGGACTTATAAACAAACAAAATGGGTTGCATATGCTAAAATCGTTCACTCATACAGCACTGTATTTTTGTTTAAGGCCGAGATTGTAGCATTATTAATAATTGTGGTAATACAGCTAATCTCTTTCAGTGTAATTGTAATTCATGTTGCATAAACCTAGGAAAGCACAATTCATGTTGTGAAAAAAAACCTTTTAATAAAGTAAAATTCAATAACATCTTTTTATTTTGTCTGATTGTGAATTACTCTGGTCTACAAATTTTCAAAAATTTAATTTTTCCCCTAATGATTTTGATGTGCTGAAACAAGAAAAACTGTCATTTGGCTCTAGTTTGCAATCAAAGAGTTTATTATTTTTTAAATAATAGTTAATAGTTAATAATTATAATATAATATAATATAATATAATATAATATAATATAATATAATATAATATAATATAATATAATAATAATTAGTTTTTAGTTAATAATAGTTAAAATATAAAAATGCATATCTACCAAATAATTCAGAGGAAACTCGCCTAAGCACAAACATTAACTGTACAAAATTTGTCCTCAGTAACTGGCTTCTTGTGTTCTTTTTAAGTGTCTCTTGTATTGTATTAAGTGAGCATTGTATTAAGTGAGTAAGCAGTAATCTGCATGCATTGAGGGGCTCCATTTAGCCTGACATCTTTTTGCCATAGTCTCAATTTTCTAAGGAAATTGCTCACCATGCTTGTCAGTGACTTCTCCACGGGCACAAAGAAGTATAAATAATAGTGCAATAAATGAATATTTAAGGACATGTTCTTTATTTGCCTGAAGTAGATTTTCCACCAACACTTCACAATTGGAGACCATGAGGGTTGACCACCTTTAAGTCAACACAGACTCACCATTGATGTTAGTCATAGTTTATGCACCTGGTTTTTGTGATGTGAAAGTCACTGCAGCATCACTGAATAGCTGAACGACGATATAAGTCGAACGATAACAATGCTTGCTGGGTGACTGACAGAGGGAGAATGTAAGACTTACACAGAGTTGTTACACAAAGTTTAATTAGGATTGCATCATCTAGCTTTCATTGGTCATTCAGATATGATGCAATACTGATAATGTAATCTTTGCCTACAGTTGTATCAAAGGCTGTAAGAAATGATACATTTTCAGCACCTCAAAATTAGCATGTTCAACTCTTTCCATGTCTGAACCAATTGGTCGTAGACTAGTGTTATTTTTGTGAATTTTTAATATGTAACTTTTTAATACTCCTGCATGAAAAGTAATTATAAACAATGTCTTATAGTCACAGGTTATGTACATTCTTTTCAAAAAGAATAGATTTTTCTGGAGGAAACAGGCATCCGAAACACACAAGTACATGTATTTTGTACTTCATACAAATATTACTTTTGAAACATAGTAACTTGATCTGAGTTGGATGTAAAATGCAAGTCATTCTTCTGCTTGGCTGATGTTGAGCTCTTGGAGGTGAAATAACATTTACTTTCTTCAATTTATTAGGAAAATAAATAAAATAGGAAAAGTTAAAATGAGCTTATGGGAGCAGGGATTTACTAATCACTAGCCCTTTTTTGCGGTCAGCAATTCTTTCTAATTCTTTAATGTGTTTTGGGAAATGACAAAAGCCTGGATTTATCAGAGGTGGCACCTTATCATAGCAACAAGGACTTTTATGTGGAGAAACTATTAAACAAACCACAGCAAGAAGGACATGAATAGTGGACAAGTACTAGCTGATAACAAAAGTGTGAGGCAAGAGTCAATGTCAAGCTGGATAAAAAGGTAATGTAAACACAATGGATACCAAGGAAACAAGCTACAATGAGGCTGATTGAAATGTGGTTTGAACAATCTAAAAAACCTGAAACAGTAAGGGATGTTATCTCTTGATTTAAGTAAAACAATGATCGACTAACCAAACTGTGACCATGAAAAGCATAAGAAGCAACAGCGTTATGTCGATGTGTATTTATAAATCAAACAATACTACAATCAGAAAAGACTGTTGTTGCAGTATGGAAAATTCATATAAAACACAGTGTTATTTTCATTTACTTTTGGCTTTTATTTCATTGCAGAAAGTATGAACCTGAGATGTTTTATCTGGTCAGATTCATTTCATTTGTTAATAAACATCCATTCCTGAATTTCAGGCATGTAACACATTCCAATAAAAGTTGGGGTCATACTACAATACAGATATACATACACAAATGCTACTTAATACTTTACTGTGCAAAAAACCCATATCCAGAAATAGAGATGACTTTTCTGGGCTTGGAGGTATCTAGGATGAATAATGGAAATGTGTATTGTGGTAAGATGAATCAATAGTCCAGGTGTATTTTAGAATAATGGATGCTGTGTGTTCCAGACCAAAGAAAAGAACCATCCAGATTGGTATATGCAACAAGTCCAATAGCCAGTGTATGTCATGGTATGGAGCTCTGTCAGTGCCCCTGTTAAAGGTCATTTACACTTGATGGAAGCATTAATGCAGAAACACTGAAATTTTAGAGCGATATATGCTGTTTTCAAGAAGGCATCTTTTTCAGTAAAGTCCATGCATTTTTCATTAAGACAATGCAAAAATACATGCTGCACACATTACAATGACAAGGGTGTGGAAGAAGAGAGTACGAGTACTGAATTGACCTGCCTGCAGTCCTGACCTCTCCCCAAAAGAGAATGTGTGGAGAATTTTGAAATTAAAAATGCAAAAAGTACGACCAGTACAGTACAGTACTCTAAATACGTATTTGCAGAAAGAATGGGACAAAATAAACACTAAATCACTTGGTATCTTTTGTGCCAAAATGTCTTTCAAGTGTGGTGAAAAAGACTGGCAAAATTACAAAGTGTTAATACCCAACCTGTCCCAAACTTTTTTGGAGTGTGACCAGACAAAACTCAGGTTCATACAGTCTGCAATTAAATTAAAGTCAAGGTAAATGTAATCAACACTGTACATTTTTGTTAATGCATTTTCCATGTTGTCCCAGGGTTTTCTAATTAGGGGTTGTACAATGACCTGCACTCAAGATAATTAACTACATGTAGTAATTATAAAGGATTTTTTTTTAAACCGGGAATTTATTGTCTTTAATAGTTTATCAGTAGCTCTCAAATTGATGCTTAATGCTTAATTCATTTCTGCTTAATTATTGCTTTAAAAAGTACATGTTCAGCCACAGTTAATATACACAGCAAACTGAAAACTTAACCAACCTCCATCTAGACTGCGGGACATGGTGTAGCGTTTGCTGGTAGAGCGCTCAAAGTAGGGAGCTGGCCGAACTATTTGGGAACTGGCTCGTCTTGTTTGGACTTGGGTTCGGCCACTGTAGCGGAACTTGGAACCAAGAGTCAAGAACTTCTTAGGCGGAGTTTCTGGAGACACCAACCTAAATGTAAAACATTATAAATAATATTCAGATGCAGACTGTTATAAAGGATGGGAAAATGTATAAAGTTTAGATCTGTACTTACTGTAAACTGGTGTATTATGTATAACTGAATTCTATCTTTACTGGAAATAAGGAATAGTCCAAAACTCTACAACAGCTAGACCAATCTTATTCACTAAACTTAAACTGTTTATACACAATCCCAATTCCAATTAATTTGGGGCATTGTGTAAAACACAAATAAAAACAATACAATGATTTGCAAATCCTTTTCAACCCATATTCAAATAAATACATTACAAAGACAAGGTATTTAATGTTCAAAGAAATAAACTTTATTGTTTTTTGCAAATATTCATTTGGAATCTGATGAATACAACGCGTTAAAAAAGTTGGGACAGGGCAACAAAAGACAGCAAAAATGTCTTGAAAAGTTAAGGAATGCTCAAAAAACACCTGTTTGGTGGATTGGAAACAGGTGAGTGTCATGATTGGGTATAAAGGGAGCATCCACAAAAGGTTTAGTCATTCACAAGCAAGGATGGGACAATAGACAAGTAGTAACACACTACGCCATTATGTATTAAGATCATGCAGGGCACGCAAGGTCCCGCTGCTCACACCAAAAAAGGCCTAGGCCTATTTGAATGGCCCACTGGATGATCCAGAGTAGGCATGGGAGAAAGTCATGTGGTCAGATGAGACCAAAATAGGGTTGTTTTTTTCCGCCTAGCCAGTCTACAAACCTGAACCCAATAGAAAATCTTTGGAGGAGGCTGAAACTCAATAATGCTTAGTGACAGCCCAGAAACACACACATATATATATACAGTGCATCCGGAAAGTATTCACAGCGATTCACTTTTTCCACATTTTGTTACGTTACAGCCTTATTCCAAA
>JAUZSU010162711.1:0-13712 GCA_034780255.1 Parotocinclus maculicauda | reverse complement strand
TGTGTGTGTGTGTGTGTGTGTGTGTGTGTGTGTGTGTGTGAGAGAGAGAGAGAGAGAGAGAGAGAGAGAGAGAGAGAAAGGTTTCTGTGACCAGCCTGCTGCAGTGGCAATGACAGGGAATGTGAGCTACCGCTGGCACCTGAACTGCTGCCACTGCAGCCACATGCAGCTGCATAACATACCATCTGTGTGTGTGTGTGTGTATATATGCATGTATGTATATGTGTGTGAATATATAACGACTTACAGTCTTAAAATCCAAGGAATTGTGGGTTAAGGGACCTAACAGTGGCAGGTTGGCAGAGGTGGGATTCGAACCCTCTAACTTATAGTCCAAAGTTGTACATGTATATTACACAGGACACCCTCTTGTTTTAGAAAGACAAGTTAAAATGACATATATGGGTGACCCCTGCAAGTCATGGGTGATGGGGCCTATATTTTAGGCTGTCCGGAACATATTTGCCACCTTGAAAGACGCCATACTGGATCAAGGGTAAGGTTTTTTGCGTGTCCTGTGACTTTTGACTCACCCTCTATGTATACCGTATAAACACTAAAGTGGATTAACATTATTCTGGAGAAAGATTTTATTTCTTAGTAAGTATTAGACGCAAGAAACAGAAGTCAAAAACAGCCATGTGCTGAAGAAACATTAGCATCAGCATTTTTTGCTGGAGATTCTTAATAAATTCACCTCTAGTATTGCAGGCACAAGCAAAAACAGGAGGAACAGTAGCGCTAATAAATAAATACAAGAGAAGAAGGATCTCAAGAGAACCTTCCAGCTGCATGAAAAATAAAGAAGCAAATCCCGCCGAACAGCCAACAAATTCTCTTTACAACTGAGCAGTCCTTTGAAAATACCCACTAGTAGAGCTATGGGAATCAATTTCTGGTTCATCTCTTTATGCTCTGGTTAATCTTTCTTAGTGCTGCTTCGTCTCTGTGCTCTCTGAGCACTGCTTTGTATTTCTGAACTCTGGTTTGTCTCTGTGCTCTCTGGTTCGTCTCTGAGACTGCTTTGTATTTCTAAACTCTGGTTCGTCTCTGTGCTCTCTGGTTTGTTTCTGTGGTCTCTGGTTTGTCTCTGTGCTCTCTGGTTCGTCTCTGTGCTCTCTGGTTCGTCTCTCTGAGCACTGCTTTGCATTTCTGAGTTCTGGTTCGTCTCTGTGCTCTCTGGTTCGTCTCTGTGAGCATTGCTTTGTATTTCTGTGCTCTCTGGTTTGTCTTTGTGCTCTCTGGTTCGTCTCTCTGAGCACTGCTTTGTATTTCTGAGTTCTGGTTTGTCTCTGTGCTCTCTGCTTCGTCTCTGTGAGCATTGCTTTGTATTTCTGAGTTCTGGTTTGTCTCTGTGCTCTCTGGTTTGTCTTTGTGCTCTCTGGTTCGTCTCTCTGAGCACTGCTTTGTATTTCTGAGTGCTGGTTTGTCTCTGTGCTCTCTGGTTTGTCTTTGTGCACTCTGGTTCGTCTCTCTGAGCACTGCTTTGTATTTCTGAGTGCTGGTTCATCTCTGTGCTCTCTGGTTCGTCTCTCTGAGCACTGCTTTGTATTTCTGAGTTCTGGTTTGTCTCTGTGCTCTCTGGTTTGTCTATGTGCTCTCTGGTTCGTCTCTTTGAGCACTTTTTTGTATTTATGAGTGCTGGTTTGTCTCTGTGCTCTCTGGTTCGTCTCTCTAAGCACTGCTTTGTATTTCTGAGTGCTGGTTCGTCTTTGTGCTCCCTACAAATTGCTTCCCGACCCCCTCAGAACTCTGTAAATTGGATTCTCAAGACACAACCCGTTTTAGCCGACACACCAGATCACGATTCAGCCTCCATTGAATTTCTCAGTTTTTATATCTACAGTATTATATATTCTTAGTGCAAATAATTCCCCATGAGCCCTAAAATGCATTGAAATAACAGCTGAAAAAGAAAGTTTGCCAGTAGAATAAGTGTTTTGCTTTTACTTTTCACTTTTAAAACATTATTAAAAAATTACTTGAGATTTTCAAGTTTATTATAAATAAAGCTTTGTTTTATTGATTTTGGAAAATTATAGGTTTAGGTAAGTGTTTTAAACGATAAGGATGGCTCTGCTACGACAGTATATACTTTACTCGTGGTGTTCATGTTACATTTAATTGATTATAGAAGAACATATCCTCACCATACATCAGGGAGCTCCTGTACAATACAGCTCGATTAATCCATATAATGCCTTATTAAGTGTGGATTTTCTGGGGATCTGGAGCCAAAACATTTGATTAGTCATTGTCAATTTCGGTATCCAACACAACTTTTGGAACTAATTAACTACAGGAACCAAGGTTCCACTTAATGGCCACAACATCTGCAGTCTCACACAGAAGTCTCTGTAAAAATCAGAAACTTTTTGTTAATTAAACTTAGGTTTAAAAAAGTGAAACGGAAAGAACTTACACAATCGTAATTCTCTGTCATGTTGAGAACGACGTAGCCTTTTCCTGCCAGATCGCTCCAGTCAACACAAATTACCTACAAAAAAGGCAGAAAGGAATAAAATGTGACAGACAGAAGAAAGAGTCTGACAAAATGTTACAGAGAATAGTAGTGATTTCAATTAGCACTATTCAATACTGCCAGGCAGCTCACGATTTAAATGGCAAGTAAATGACAGGAGAAACTGCACAAACGCATCATTTATTAATCCAACAAGGCTATGTACTGCATGTTTTATTCCTCTCTTAGTTAGTAGTCCTTGAATTCAGAGAAGAAAATAATAAAAGATAAGAGAATAGAAACAATAATTGAATCAGTCTGTATTTTTCTACTTCTTAAGAGATTCAGCTTACAAATTAATTTAAAATCTTACATTTAATATCTAGTAAAGTATATCATCCCAAGAGCATCATGACAGATCATCTTCTTTATTGCTCCAGTTCTTTGAGTCGCTTTCTTTTTTTATTCCTCTAATTATGGAATTATTCCCACATGTTTTCCCCTTTTTGTTCATTTTTGCTGAACTCATTCTTTCTTTTTGTTTTCTCTCCCTGTTTTTTGTTCTCATCTTTCTTGAACTTATTTTTTCCTCTTTGTCTAATCTATTAATAATTACCATATCTATTAAATAAATCTACAGTATTACTTATTTCCTTCTTTATTTTCACCTAATGCGTTAAACTTTTATTTTATTCTGACTTTTCAATTATCTCTTTATCCTAAGTTTTAGTTTATTTGCTTGCTTTATTTATTAGATCTTTCCTATTTCCCTTCTCATAATCTTCACACTATTTATTTCGTTATTTACGTATTTATTTCTCTCTTTGTTTCTCCATCCATCCATTATCTTCATTATCATCCATTATCCACACGGGGTCGCGGGCCAGCCGGTGCCCACCTGGCAGCTCTGGGCGCAACAGCAGAAACAACCCTGGACAGGGCACCAATCCATCATAGGGCACATGCACACAGTTATACACTAAGGGTCACTTTAGAGACACCAATTAACCTAACACACATGTCTTTGGACTGTGGGAGGAAACTGGAGTACCCGGAGTAAACCCACACATCTCTTTCTTTCTTTCTGTCTTTAATTATCCTTCTACTTTTCTACTTCTGCTTATATTTAAATCCTGATTTTCTTTTTGTCTTTTCTATTTCTTTAGGGCTCCTAAATATGTTTGTTACTTTTAGTTTGTTTTCTCTCCCTCTGTTTATTTTAAATTTCCAAGTCTTTCATTGGCTTTTATTTTTTATTAATTCTCTTTATTTTTTATTTTCATATCTCTTTTTCCTTAACTTTTTTTCTTGTTGTTTTTTCAATTTATTTTCTTTCTTTATTTCACGTATTCATTGTGCATTTTCATACATTTGATTTATTCTTTTGTTTTCTTTTTTTTAAATCATTATTTCATGTTGTTAATTTACTTTTACTACTGCTAGTAGTGCTAATGATATAAGAATAATAATAATTATTATTAGTAGTTATTTATTTTTTGTATTACATTTTATAGTCTGTCTATCCGTTTGTTTGTATATTTGTTCGCTCTTTATCATTCTACCTGCACAGCTTCTTGGGAATCATGGGAATCCACCTCTGAAAGGTACTCAGTGCCTCCGTGACGGAGCTCTGCCTCCTCTTCCTCGTCATCCTCCTCTGCCGCTTCATGCCAGGCCATCTCAGTGAAGGCCACGATAGGTGTGTCTGAGTCATCAGATGAATGTGGTTTCCAAACATCCACCTCCTCTCCATTCATCTCAGTTGGGAAGGCAACAATCTCCTCATTTTCCTCCTGCTCCTCCGAGTTGTCCTGGTGGGAGTCGTCAGGCTGAAGGGGTCCCTGGCTCGGAAATGCCCCGGTCTCTGGACGAGTGGGTGCCTGGGTGAGGACGTTGTCTGTAACTTCATACAAATTTTTCTCAGATAAGGAAGAGGTGTCAGGACCAGCTGTGGCTTCAGGAAGGGGTCCATTTGGTCTGAAGAACCCAGCGACAGACTCAGTGATGGAGGAACGTGTGAGTGGAGCAGCAGATGTGGTCGACAGCGTGAAGGAGGAATGGACAGGAAAACCACTGGCCTCCGAATCAGTCTCCCCCTGCTCCAGGTCCAGAGCGTCAACCTCCAGAGCAAAGAAAGAGGAGGAGGTGTTGAGAGCTTTGGGTTTCTTACGGAGGGTGAGGGACAAGGGATGAGCAAAGGACAGATTCAAACCTGAGGAAGGACAGAGGGAAAAGAAACTTAAATACACAAAAAACATACAGCATTTATTTAACTCTGCTCACTGCTCACATAAATTAGGGGATGCTTGATTATGGGAAATTTCATCACCTAATCTTTGTGAGCAGTATATAAAGAAAACAAAAGAAACATATAAAGAGGGAACAAAAGAAAGGAAGAAAGAAAGAAGCATGTGATTTAAAGAAATGTGGTGAAAAGAAAACAAGAAACAGAAAAACAACAAAAATTCCTGATTAAAGAAATAGAAGAGTGTGAGGTGTAAAGAAAGAAAAGTTTGAAAAAACCTAAATAAAGAAATAAAAGAATGTGAGGTGAAAAGAAAGTAAAGTAAAAAAAAAAAAAAAAAAAACAATTAAAGAAATAGATAAGTGTGGATTGGAAAGAAAGAAAGAAAGAAAGAAAGAAAAAAAAGAAAGAAAGAAAGAAAGAAATAAAGGACAATAATTAATATGAGGTGGAAATAGAATGACAAAGAAAGAAAGAATGTGAGGTGGCAAGAAAGAAAGAAAGAAAGAAAGAAAGAAAGAAAGAAAGGAACAGGGAAAAGAGAAGGGAATAAAATTAAATACATTAAATTAAAAACAAGCAGAAAACAGAAAATTCAACAAAAGGGAAAAAGAAAGATAGAATAAAAGACATCTTAAAACTCGAAGAGAAAGAAATCGCATTTAAAAGAAAAGCTACAAAACATATTTCAATTCTTCCTGCTCATTAGTTTTATTACCTGAAATGTTCAAAAGGAAATGGAAATTAGGGGAAATTAATCTGGCAGGATCTGCAAGACCAAAAAAATCTAGAAGAACTAGTCAGATCTGAATAGTAAATCCCTCACATCACTGCCAGTACCAGCTGGAAATGTGCTGGAAAGTGGTGCATCGTCCAAGATGATCCGCACAAATTCTCTCCATTTATATACCTTTTTTTCATAGATGAGTCAATAGATGATAAACTGATGCAACACATCATCAACACTATCATGGCTCGTATACTCACACAGTACCTGGATCGTCTTGGTAGCACAGATTCACATTTCCACATCCCAATCTTAGTCTTATGGTTATATAAGAACTGTGGATCGCTGATCTTAGATCAGTCACTGTAGGACACATTTAAAGAAGTGTGTCAGTGCTTTTAGCTCTGCATTTGATGGGATTAGCCTTTCAAAATGTGATCTCCAATGAATCAGTCACTGACTAAATCTGGCCTAATTTACACAACGATTAGCCTTAATTACCAACCCAGCTAGAAAACAAAAATATAAGTAGAACAAAGGCTTACTTATACAAAAAGAGAGAAACTATTCATTTTAGGGGATTCAAACTCAAACAGCTCCTGATAAAGAAATAAAAAAGGAAAGATGGAGGAGTTCCCAAACTCAATAAATATACATTTCTACAAATCAAACACCAAATGTGATAAAAGAAAAAAAAAAGTGTTAAATAGAACAATAAAAAGTAAGAGAAAGTAAAATAAAGGAAGAAAGGAAGAAATGTAGAAATAAAACACAGTAAATCAACATTAATTAAAAAAAGCCAAATGTGATAAGAAAAAAGAAGTGCATTAAATGTAGAAAGAAAACGCATACAATCCACAATAATATTTTTTAAAAAGCCAAATGTGATTAAAAAAAATAAATAAAAAAAAACAGGTACATTAAAAGTAGAAAGAAAACACATTAAATCAACAATATTTTCTAAGCCAAATGTGACAAGAAAAAAGAAGTGTATTAAATGTAGAAAGAAAACGAATTAAATCAACATTAATTTAAAAGAAAGAAAAAAGTAGAAGGAAAATAGAAAAGTGAAGCAAAACAAAGATGATATGCAAGAAAGCACAAATTCAAAATCGCAGAATAAAGACTAAGCTAAACTAAACATGCTAAGGTAACAAGAAAAAATTAAAATGGTATGGAAATCTGGTAAAAAACACTGGTTTCTTGTGTGTAATTTACATAGAGGCTTGTTGAAGGTTTTAAAACATTCGAGGTTAACTAGAGAAAACAGAGCTAAGCTCATTCAGACAGAAACACCAGTCATCATCCAGAAGTCACTAAGAAGCTTAAAGTCCAAGCCTGTGGGCCTGCCTGCAGCAGATAGAGACGCAGAAGAAAGAGGAAACGAGGAGACTCTACATTCATCACCAAACACTGAAAAGAAGTAAACAATCTTTTCTCCTTTATCACACAAACACCTACACAACAACTTTACAGGGTAAGAATGTCAGCTAAAAATAAATCTGTTTTCACGTTTTAAACTCCCACAGGTCTCAGTGAGAAAAGAAACTGCAAAAGTAAAAAAGCATGAGCATGAGAAACACGAGGACTGACTGATCGTAGTGCGATGTAAAAAGGCTACAAATCAAAATAAACAAAGAAAGAAAAAAAGAAAGAAAGAAAGAAAGAAAGAAAGAAAGAAAACAGGTACATTATATGTAGACGCATTAAGAAAGTAAGAGAGAAAGAAAGAAAGAAAGAAAGAAAGAAAAGAAGGAAGAAAAAAGAAATAAATAAATATTAGACGAAAAGAAGGAACGAGTAACAGAAAGAAAAGGAGAAAGTAAAGAATGTAAAAAAGACAGAAAAATTTATTAAAACAAAGCCTGGATCAATAGAAAGTAAGGACAGACTAAAAAGAAAGAAAACAAAGGAAATGTCTAAATTTAATAGAAGAAGTTCAGAAAAAACTAAAAGCATGAAGTGAAGAGTAAGGCAGGAAGAGAGTAAAAACATATAATTTGTGAACATGAATCTTTACATACCATTCAGTGAGTTCATACTGGAGTTCCCCTCCGTCTGAGCGTCCATCAGCTGCAATGCTCGAGGAACTTTATTCTCCTCACTGTCTTCACTGGAGAGCCCAGAACTCTCCAGAGAACTTTCTGTCAAACCAGGAGCGGGGTGCTCTGGGTCATGAATGGGCCAGGGTGAAGCAGGGGAGCTGGGGATGGACGTTGGACTCACTTTCAGAACTTCAGCACACATAAGGTACATGATGGAGGAGCCTGAAGAGCAAAAAGATTCACACTTTACACTACGCTTGGACAAGCTTGAACTCAGGTCCCCAGAGCTTTTCTGCACATGCAATAAGAAAAAAATTATAATTAAAAAAAAAATTAAAAAAAAAACAAAAAATAACAAATACTAAAAGCCTAATGGTGAATTGACACTGATGCCAGCAGCTTCAGGTAATGTTCATCAACATTATCAGCATAGGGAACATGTGATCTGAGTGATGGCTGGTTTGGGTGAAACTGATGATGGGATTTTCACACACAACAGACTTTAGAGTTACTCAAAATGGAGCAATAAAGAAACAAAACATCCAGTCAGTGGCAGTTCTGCAGATGGAACGCATTGTTGATGAGAAGAGTCAACAGGGAATGACCAGACTGGTTTACGCCAACAGGAAGGATACAGTACCTCCAATAACTTCTCTGTACAATTGTGGTAAGCAGAAAAGAACCTGAGAGTGAATATTATGTCAAACCTTGAGGCAGATGGGCTAAAATTTGTACAGAATATAGTGTTTGATGAGTATCTGAGTGCTCATCAGCAAAATAGCACAATCTCGCTCACGTCTAGAAAGGAAGAAAGAAAGAAACATGAAAAAAGAAAGACAGAGAAAGCCACTGATTTAAAGAAAGAGACAAGAGTATACAGTATGAAATGTTTGTACCGTACTGCATTGCAGAGTTTGATAACACAGTATTGCCACAGTGCACATTTGCATGCTGTACTAAGACTGAACATGACCTAAATTATTTTTGTACATTCGAGTGTAAAGTAGCAATATACTGTACAATATGGAACCCTTGAGACTTGAGACTGCACAGGATCCAGGACTGCTGAGTAACCAGTAAGACGATACATCGTGGACTGCTCTGAGTTCCTGTATCTCTGATTTCATTACAGTGGAAATTGGGACACATTTGGTTTTGTTTGTGTGGCAATTTAGAAAAATGACAAGCACTTGTTAATTGTATTATACATTCTTGAATCTCTTTCACAAGAAAACTGCTGGCTGCATCAGAGGTACCACTGAGTTTAACACTACCATCTAACAGCATCCAAAGCCCAATCTGTCCTCCACATCAACACCATCTCCCCCCCACCCCCTGGAAATACACAACACTTGAGTCCCTCAGTTACAAGCACAGAGTAACCTTCACAAACACTGTAGAACCAAAATATAAACACACAAGATGGAATATAAACATGAATAATCATACCTTGTTCACTGCACACAACCAAGAGGGAATGAGTCCACTTGAACAAACTCTCATTTTCAAATGGGCAATGCAGTACCAAAAGCTTCCTATTAACACTAATAGCATAATGCTGGATTTACCCACTTAAATGTGTTTAAAAGGTTATACTACATAATAGAGAAATTATAGTTTCTATAAGTGGACTCATTCCCTCTTGGTTGTGTGTAGCCAACAAGGTATGTTTATTTGCATTTGTATTCCACCGCTTGCGTTGAAATTTTGGCTTCTACAGTGTGTGTGTGATTGTTAATGCATGTTTGTAAATAAAGAAACAAGTGAGGGAGTAGTGCAGAGGACAGTTTGGGTTTTGGATGCTGTGCAGATGGTAGCGTTCCACTCATTTGCTGGTCTTTGTAACAGGATAAACTAATCCAAACTGTTTCATAAACGTACTGAGCTATGCTAACTCTCCATGTGTAACGTTGATACCGAACATCACCTTCAGTACATACTGGATTTATATAGCTGTATGTATTGCATCGTGCTACTTTGTACCTGCCACCATCTAACCTATTTTTATACAAACACTCCCGACCTAGCTTCACATCCCCCTATTCTTTTTTTATACTAACAAATCTCCTGTGCCTCATATTCCAGGGTGTGGAGGCTCTCTGATATGGAAAAGCATGGACACGGCAGTAAAATATCCTCCTCTCCATTTCAAAGTCTCTGTGAGATAACAGGCCACCTGTGCTGGGACTCAAGCGTCTGGGGAACAGGAATAATCAAGAGAGAAAGTCAGAAGCCTGAGGGGAGAAACTGGCTCGCATAAATGAATTTATTAGGATTACCACTTCAAAGTTTTCATTTAAAGCATGATTTTACCTCTTTGAAAAAATGCATCACAGTTATTCATCCTTCAGTTACTGTCACCACTCGCAATTTAATTTGCTCGGATAAAATGTATGACTTTCAATTTATTTTTATGTACTTAATATCTGTGTTCTTGACTAGAGCCATCCAGTTAAAAATATATATATTTAATTTAATTTAGAAATATTTGTATTTGATAAATATTAAGATAAATTTTATATTATGGCTCACGTCTAAAATACAAAAAGAAATATGTTAAATGTGAAATAAATCACTGTATGGAAAATTTATAAGTAGAGTATTTAATAGGGCTGTCACACCGTGCAGCGTAGAAACTGGCAGCGTCACAGCATTCTGTTTATTACACCATCTAATGCAATTTAAATTTCTGAACACCAGGGGTCGCAATCACACTGCTCTCATAATCATCCCTTAATCATTTTCAACTCCTAGTAAATTATTTTAATTACAACACACAAAAGATGCCATTTATTTAAATTCTTATACAAAAAAAAGTACATATTTTTATTTTGTTATTTTTCAGAAATAAAAAAAATTATGTTGGTGAAGTTACAATATAGCATTTTGTTTACAATTTTAAATCTTCATTTTTAGCCATTTTTATTGTAGTCATGTTTATTTACATTTATGCCATTTAGCAGACGCCCTTATCAAGATCGACGTACAATTAATACAGTTTTACAATCCAAGCTATCGTGGGTTAAGGGCCTTGCTCAGGGACCCAACTGTGGCAGAGGTGGGATATGAACCCTGGCCCTTGTGGTTCATGGTCCAGTACCTTTACCACTAGGCCACCACAGTCCCTGTTCAAAAACCTATTCAGAAAAATTTGCATTTTGTGTTTTCTGCATCTTTTATGTTTCAGAACAAAAAATTGTAAGAAAATCGTGAGCATTGAGAGCATAATAATACCCTTAATAATCCTTAATAATGACACATATAATAGACAAATATATGTAAATACAAATATTATACCTAAATCAAATATATTCCTAAATCATAGAGCCAATAGAAACTAAGAAAATAGTAAACTCCATTTCAAATTGAAATGCGCAATAAAATGTATCACCTTGACTATGATGGCACTTGAATAATGATAAAAAAGGGGTAATAATAAAAAGAATAACTAAAATAATAAAATCGTCAAACTAAATAAACGAAATAAAATCATCAAACTAAATAATACAATTACTTTTAAATCATAACTCCTGGAAAACTTCCAACATTAAACATGAAACATTTACCAACAATCTCAAACTGTACTTGAAAATGTTGACTAATCAATTATATACTAAACAAATGAAAACACTGTAAACTACATTTTAAAAAATGTTTAATCTACATGAACACCAGCAATTAATACCAGTAATTAACATTACATTCTTCAGGGGAAAATAGTTTTAGGTTTTTATAGTTAGGTTCTTCTAGTTTTAAAGTGGGTTTCCCAGATCATTAAACCTGACCCCAGATCAAAAGCTTTTGCATACTTAATCTCTGTTGAAACTTAAGAGCAGGATTAAGAATAATCCCAGGAGTCTAAACCCCCAGATATGTGTATTAGAAGATGGCCGCAACGCAAAGTCCCTGTGCTTCTGTAATCTGGGAGTACGTACAGCATGAAGGAGGAAAGTGTGTGCCGTGCCGCCTGTTAGAACATTTTCATACCAGTCACATGTTTGTTCATCACCTGTTCCTCTGGTCACTGAGGAATGTTTACATATAACTCGATTAGACAGGATGAGTATAAATAACTGAACAGTTCAAGGTTAAGGGCCTTTCACTAGAGCCCGAAAGTAACAATCAGTAATAAGAGGGGACAGGAGTTAAAGGCACAACCTTCTGATCTGTTGAAGGCACAAACTTTTTTGTATTTATCATTTACAGTGGTACCTCGGTTCACATTGTTAAGTCCAGAAGACTGGAGTACCAAAAATGACAATTATTTTCATAAGGAATAATAAAACTTAAACGAATCAATTTCACACTGTATTCATGAAAATAAAAGCAAAACACTTAGTCTATTGGTGAACTCAGAGGACTAGCTGCTAATGCTAACTGCTCAAACTGGAAGCCAAGAGTACTCAGTTCCAGTTTTCCTTTTGGTTGGCTGTCATTACTAACCATTTAATTTGCCCATGGGGGCAAATAAGTCCCCATTAGGACCCATAGGGACTTATTTACCCAAAGAATACAGTAGTGTGTCTGTAACAATAAATAAAAACACAATAAACACAGTTGTGTAGTAAATCATGAACCAGGTTTTGAGCAAGAGCGCCAAGTATCAAACAAATGTTAGGAGTCGGGACAACTTTTCAAAATGGACTGTCATTTTACTCCTAATAGCAAGCTACAGGAAACAGCGTGAGGTTTGTGAGGATCTGGGTTTGCAACACAAAGGTTGGGTGGTGTGATTACAAAATGCCCTTTTTTTACTGCTTTTACAGCGTTCCACAATCGCCGTTATCAGGGGTGACTTGCATGCTGAAGGACATGGGTCTTTCGTATGGACCCAGTAGTGGTAGCTTAGATAAGACCTCAAAACCCTAAGATAAACAGCCAAGAGCCTTAACAGCTGGGCCACTCCTTGAGAGATAAACCACAAACAGAAAAGCATTACTTTCAAATACAGACAGTGCCCAATCCGATTATTTGGTGGGCTTGAGATCTTAAAGCTCAGTTCCACCCTTTATCTTCTGCTTTGGACCTGAATCACCTTGCCCACTGAGCCTCTACACAGAGATAAATGCTGATTCCACCTAACCTGAATAGGTAGTCTGCCTGCAGCATGCTGTCTGGCTGACTTTGCAGTAGTGCTACAGCTGTGTAGGTGGAACTGTAGTCAGAGTGCAGATTTATAGTCTCTGAACCAAGCTTTTAGCTTCTGCAGTGGCGATAAACCTTAATCAGTAGAGAAAACAGGGTCCAAAGACAATAGCTACATGGATAGAAGGCAGCAAGTCTCTTGGGAGTGAAGGAAAAGCCGTGGGAAGAAAACAGGGATTTTTTGGAAGCAAGTTACAAGGTTGTTCTGCAATGTATGCTCTGTTTTTAAAAAATGATAACTATTAATGATTCTCCTGCACCTCCATGCCACAGCATAGCGATGACTCATATATGGGTAAAGGCAGGATTTGCAGGAAGGCATTCCCCAGACAGCCAGAAAGTACCAGAATGCTTCTGCATTTCTGAATTTGTTTGCTGGTAAGATCATCCAAAGCATACATGGCTTTCAAACAGAGGCACCCCACAAGTCGAAATAATTACCATTTTTGGGGGGTTAGGGGTCTTATTGTACACTGCAGGGATTGTTGTGTCTTTCACAAAATAACATTTCACTGTAACTACATTTAAAACTCATAATTATTGCGTCATCTCGATAGTTTGGTGGTCAGAAGAGCTTTCTTAATCAGTCTTTTGCTCATTTTGATGTTCGGGAAAAAATCAAATCAACTGTTTTCAGTATTATTATACGTTCTTAAGTCTTGACTCACACAAACGTTAGTGTGAATATTGTCACCAAAAATCTGAGATCTCTCTCTCCAGCATTAAACAGGAAA
This sequence comes from Parotocinclus maculicauda, assembly GCA_034780255.1. Lineage (NCBI taxonomy): Eukaryota > Metazoa > Chordata > Actinopteri > Siluriformes > Loricariidae > Parotocinclus > Parotocinclus maculicauda. The sequence continues at coordinate 355 of JAUZSU010162711.1, read as the reverse complement.
TTCCATATTGACAGTTAAAGGTGACTTTTACAGTTCAGTAGGTGTAGACCTTCAGGGATCTGACCATATAACGGGAACATTTCATTTAATTAAGATACCCAGACATGAGCTTTATGACAAAATGGTAATATTTTGTTACTGTGACAGACAATATGCATAGGATTTGAAAAGTTGTTTTAAGAATTTGTCACTTCTGCTGCATTTTGTCTGTGATCGCATGTACCAGAAGAAACACAGCCGATTCCGGTTAATAGGACCACCAGTTAATGGGACCAGCCTCAGACCAAATCCTAAAGTACCGAAACAAATCCTATTATATACGTGTAATGTTATTTGCTTATTTGGACCAAAATTC
>JAUZSU010162700.1:0-13712 GCA_034780255.1 Parotocinclus maculicauda | reverse complement strand
ACAATAAAGGTTTAATAAACATTTAATATGTTACATAGCACGTCCCGTCTTCTAACATAGGGCATGTTCGTTTAATCAGACCAGCCGGTTATTAGTACCAAAACGATCGCGTCCCGATGTGGTCCCATTAACCGAAATCGACTGTATATTGTTTTAAATTAACGGCAATATGTTATATATGGTAATTGGGCCATTGCTGCCTAAGATTTTGGACAGTACTGTACACACTAGGAGTAGGGAGCTGGATTATTATTTTCACATTCGAACCCACCATTCGAGCACAGCCAGTCCAGTCGTATCTAAATGCGTTTGCTGAAAAAATATCCCAGTTCAAGGCACTGATGTGTTTGAATGTTAGACTGCTGCAGCACAATGTTATGTTTATTAAATATAAATAACTTCTGTATGCTGATGCAACCTAATACTCATCCTCCAAGGGAGCAGCCAGCTATAGTTTTCCCTGTGGACTCTGCCTTCTATTTATAGACACTGGCTAATCACTAATGATGCATTTTGGGGACTGTTAAGATACTAATACTAGAGTTCAAATCAAGTCGGTCCTTGAGTAAGACCCAAAATTGCTCGGATCGTAGGACTGTATCAATCATAAGTCATTCTGGTTAAACGCACCCACTAAATGTGTATGCTTTTAATATCAAAACTGCAATGGCCTGCATAAGCAGATCCAAGAGGGTAAAAAAATATGCTCTAATTACATTATCACACATTAGCAGTGCAGTTGCAACTTTATTACCACATTTTGCATCAGTACCCATTCTGCTTTGCCAGCACATTAGACTGCTATTGAGGGAGTACATCATCTTTGGGAGAGTTGCTTTCCTCTTAACATCTAGAGATGAGTTGTGTGAGGCCAAAATGAAGAGAAATGGAACCATGTATCTACTGTTAAGTTTATTAATCCCTTGCAAAAAAGCTGGGGCAGTATGGAACATAAAAAAATCCACTTCAATTGATTAAACATGATTTGAAAAGACGTCTATATAGAGATTTCCAAACTAACAATGCAAATCAGAGCAAAAACCAAGGTATGAAAAGAAAAGAAAAAGCGCCATATAAATGTTTTTGAATTGAACTGAATTGTTGTTCTTACTGTTTCTGTTTTGGGGATCAGTTTAGGGTCATGAGGAGCCATGGCCAGGGGGGATCAGACCTAAACCTGGTACTTATCTGCCTTAGGGTTAGTTACATGCACACCCTCAATAACACTGGGCCCCTTTGAGAGCCCATTTGACTGACTGGTATTGAAAAGAAAATAACTGCCTGTGGAGTTCAGAGAAAGGATTGTGTGGAGGCACAGAACCAAGGAGAGGGCTAATATATGCAACACTACAATTTCCCCAAGAGAACAGTTGCCTCCATAATTTGTAATTGGAAGAGGTTTGGTTCAAACAGGACCATTCCTGTTATGATATGTGGTGTAGGACCCAAGGATGCGGGAATGAAGGAACCCCACGACGTATAATAAGAATGGGGAAATAACTAAAAAGGCAGAGCAAAAGCCCGCAAGGCGCGCGAAGAAGCCGGAACGAGGCGCGTCTCAAATCGAGTGGTGCAGCTGACCGGAGTGAGGCTCGGTTACCAGCCGACTTGGGACAGGGGAAGAAAAACTAAACCGCTAAATACCTCAGGGGTTTTCCCATACATGTCCATCAACACTATAAGCCCCGAGACGTTACCGACTGAACATAAGTAATCGCTTGCGTAGCTCTTAAAGTCGCGTAGCGAGCGGAGACCGAGCGTATTACGTGTGTGTGTGTGCGTGTGTGTACGATGGACTGTACGTTCTTTGACGACGTAGCACCGAACAACGCGGGGGTTTGTACTTATATAGTAGACTCCCCAGGTGTTTGATATCACGTCATCAATTAAACACTGGATTTAACCAGCGTCACCGGACACTCCGTAACGGCTGCTGGGGCACGCCGCGACCGCACCGGCCGTCTAAGGTAAGCCTCGTAACAATTTCTAGAGCTTACCACCCCACCAAACTACATAAACAGGGTGGGGGTGACCAAAAATTCAATGAACTCCAAAAATTTATTTTGTAGTATTTTTCTATAAACCATAATTGTAGCACTCCAACAATCTGGGCTTTAAGGCAGAGTGGCCAGACAGGAATGGATGTACAAGCAGTCAAAGTCGTCAGACCGTTTGATTTTTTTCACTTTTCTCCCCGGTAAAAAAAAATATGAAAGCATGTCTGGACTTGGCAAAAAATAGCACCTAAAACTCTTTTCATGTGTCTATTACTGAGAAGACAAGTAAAAAAAACAAAAGACGTTGTACAGTCATTCCTGCATTTCAGATCTTCAGGACATTTCAACAATTAAAGGGACTGCAATCATGATTTGGAACAACGTATCAACGAAGGAGTCTCTGAGAAAAAACAATTGACCGTTCAAAAAATTTATAATAATGTTTTTATAAAGATGTTTAATCACAGTGGTGTAAGGCCAAAAGCCAGGGTTTGTCATGTTACATGTCATGTTTTACTTTCCCTGTTAATGGTCATTTACGCTTTTGTGATAGCAGCATTAATGCAGAAAAGTACACTGAGATTTTAGAGCAACAGAAGCTGCCTTGGAGACAGGACACCCATGCATTTTTCAATGCAAAACAAGCCAAATAAGTTATGACCGGAATAGGTAAATCCCTTCAAACGTTTCTTTGAGGAAAACTGTTTTCTTAAACAATTAATTAATTTCCCCTGAAATGCAGGCATTGATGTTTATTAACAATGGAAATGAAGTTAACCAGGCGAAACATGAAATATCTCAGGTTCCTACTGTATAAACTACTGAATCAAAGTCAAAGTAATAATGTTTGGTTTTGTTATTTACCTAATTTTGCTATAATTTAATATACTTTTAAGTATTTAGTTAATTAACATCTAGGCCACCCATGGAGGATGGGTTCCCTGTTGAGTCTTGGTCCTCCCAAGGTTTTTTGCTACTACTTTCAGGGAGTTTTTCCTTTCCACTGTCGCCTTAGGCTTGCTCAACTTGGGATTGGCCTTTTAAGATAATATAAAATTGTAAAGCTGCTTTGAGACAATGCTCCATTGTAAAAAGCGCCATATAAATAAATTTGAATTGAATTAAATTGTTTTTTCTTCAATTTCCAATAGTGTTACTTACTTACTCTTTCTGATTTGGGGATCAGTTCAGGGTCATGAGGAGCCACGGCCATCAGCAAGGAGGGATCAGACCTAAAGCTGTTACCTATCTGCCTTAGGGTTAGCTCCATGCACACCCTTAATAACACCGGGACCCTTTGAGAGCCCATTTGACTGACTGGTATTGAAAGCAGGGATCTCTGGAGCTGTGCATTGACAGCTCTAAGTTCAATTGTTAACTGTCTACTTATCTTTGCACATGGTTTTCTGTTGGAGCGGTGCATGTCCTAACTGTTATCGTTTCTCGCTAAATAGCTTTCGTTCGAGAAAATGGTCGTGAAACAATGACTTGATGAAAAGTAACACTTATTCACAGAAGCAATTGGCCAAACAATGCCAGAGACTTGCAGCCCTTTTCTTTCGCTGCTGACACTCATCTGCTATGACACTTTATGACCTGCTGATCAAAGGCATTATGGTCAGGTGTGAAATGCGCTCTCCAGGCAGGAAAGGTGATTCAGTGCTTGTTCATTCATCTCAGACGAGGGCTGTGAGTTAAAACATTTTTAGACCAACAGTCATTTACTTTCGGGAACAGCCAAGTTATGCGCTGTTCATCGCCCCCGCTTAGGCTACCGTAATGTAAAAACAAAAGGTGTTTTCACGAGAAAACTGGGTGCGTAAATGTGTCGGAGATACACGTTGTTGATGAGCAGTTGAAACTTTTGTTTGACGTAAGCCTAAAATGCCATGCGAACGCTGAAACAGAGACTCGGCAAGCGAATGTGAACCAGTTTATATAGTCACATTTTAGAGAGAATATACAGGTAGTGGGGTTATATCCTAAATTGTTGCATTACAGGCACACAACTACAACATAACTTACCTAGTAAGAACCCAAGTTAGAACAGTCCAAACATGAGCTAAGGGGCAAGTGCGCACACGAATGGTAAGGTAGTGAGCTTTCGAGTGAATGACAGACTTCCTCTATTTAAGTCCCGCCTCTGCTCGTGGTTTCGCACCGTTGATTGGCTGGGCAGGAGAAGCAAAATGCACTACACTAGAGTGCAACAAAATGTAACATTGCTAGTATATTAGTATTTAAATAAGTGATTAACATGGTACTCTGTAATAATTCTTTCAAATATGGTAATTTGAGTTCAGTGCAGTACTGTTTGCTTGAACGGACAATTGATTATAATTTAAGACCTCAGTCAGTCATTAAAGCAAATATGTTGATTGGGTGGAAGTTATATTACGCATTCCCATATGTTATTACATTTTATATTGTGTTTAAACAACAAAAATCAATTGGTACGCTATGCTCAGGTATCTCAACTCTACACTTACACCTATACCTCTGTTCTCCCTCTTGTCTCCTGCTGCTTCCCAAAGCCACAACAAACTGAGATATCCATTCTCCATCTCCATCCATCCATTATCTTCTGCCTAATCCACCTGGTAACTCTGGGTACAAAGACAGGAACAACCCTAGACAGGGTGCCAATCCAGCGAAGGGCACACACACACACACACACAGTCACACACCAAGAGCAACTTTTAGAGACACCAATTAACCTAACATGCATGTCTTTGGATTGTGGGAGGAAACCAGAGTACCTGGAGTAAACCCACACAGACACGTGGAGGACATGCAGAATCAACACAGAAAGGACCCAGGACGCTCCACCCTAGAATTGAACCCGGGACCTTCTGGCTGTGTGGTCATGACCCTCACAGGACCTGCATAGCTCAGGTACTATTTGAGTGCTGGATCATTTTTAGCATTGCACTGACACTGATGTGATGGTAGTATATTAGTGTGTGTTGTTCTGGTATGAGTGGATCAGACCTAGCAGTGCTGCTTGAGTTGTTAAACACCTCATTATCACTACTGGACTTAAAAACGTCTGCCAGCCAAAACTGCCCAGCCACCAGCATCCTGCAAGTACTGATGGAGTATTAAAGAATGACTAAGCGACTAAAAGTGCTAACTAGTGCTAAATAAGCCACGTTAAGCCAAGAGTAGTCCACCAACTAATTACATTTAGCAACCAGCACAACATAGAGAAGAATTCAAAACGTTGCTCCATTAGGAATAATAAGTGCTAGTCATTTCATGGCAAGGTACATACCCACTTATTTCCAGACTCCTCTATTCCCCCCTGATTAAGATGATTGAGAAGGTTCAGTAGTGGACAGCCACTATCCTCATTTTGCCACCTTATTTCATTTGCATTTGCATTTGGAAGCACACACAGGAGGAAAAAGAACAACCAGGCCAGCCAAATGGCTCATATTTCCCAAAAGTATGAACAGATTGCTCAAACAGAGTCCACTCCCGGACACAGATAGAAAAGAGGGCATCAGTGCCTTTCCACTCGCGGCTTTTAGATTATTTTCATAACACTTGTTTGCCGACTGGGCAAGCATTAATATGAAAGAGCAGTTGTGTCTTTCAAAATGTGGATTAGGTCCTGACATAACACAGTGTTTATTTAAACATTTAAACAGTGTATCTGTAATTCAAACGTCCTAACTCTAGTGCCGTCGTTCCTGAGAGCTGATGATGAAAGCAATCAGTATACACATGGTGAATCGGTCCTCTGATGGCCCTTTTCATGGCTGAGCAGATCATAAAAAGAACAGAGCCATCACTATGTCTACAGACCTCAGATCTCGAGCAGGTTGTTGGGCAAGAGATTGACTGGGAATATGTGCTCACGTTTGCGTATGTATTAGAAACAAACGTTTGTGGACACCCAAAAATTGTATCCGAACTACACCTATGGAGCTCCCCTGAGAACTTTACTGCTCAGAAGAGTTATGGGATATTTCAAAATGATTTGAGCCAACATCTCAATCAAATTTGGCAAACCAGTTTTCTATTAAGTTTGTTTAAGACAGCAGGGCTGAAAGTTGAAATGAATCCACAAATGTATTACTGGGAATCAGTACAACTCCTTCTGCTGCCACTATGTCTATGGAGAATCCAGAAACCAATGCTATCATATTTTGACGGTTTTACGTGAGTGTTTTTGAAAGAGCAGCGCTCAATATTTAGAAGGGGTGTTCACAAACTTTTGTCTATACAGTTTTTAGAAATTCTAAAGGTTTTGAGGGAGAACATTGAAATGATGAATCCACAGTTACCTCCTGATGATGTCAATTCATTTTATAAATGGGCCTACATCTTTGCTTTCGCTTAAATCCACTCTAGCTTATAATTACAGATTCTCCAAGACCAGATGACACAAAAGACTCAACATCCCTGCATTACCAGCTACTAATCCATCATTCTCTAAACCTCGACATTCTCCAAACCTCACATCCTCCTTGAAAACTGCTCATGCCATTTCACCCATCCAACATGTGGGCCTGGATATGGGCCTTTTACTATGTCACTGGCTTTCATTCATCTTGGCATTCATCATTTCCTGGAAGAGGTTGTTGGCTCCTGCATCAATTTGAAATTCCTCAGGAATTCATCCAATCATCTTCATCCAAGGCTCCATTTCCCAAGGTTAGCTCAGCCATGTGCTGAACCTGGCTTAAACCCAAGGTTCCATCTTTAAGATCCACCAAAGGGAGCGTTCCTCTTCCATGGTTACCACCGGCATTAATTACGCTTTTATTAGAACAGCAAGAATGGCCATGTTTTATTCAAACTGTCTTGTCCAAACACTGCCCATCACAGACTTTGCTTTTTCTTCAACTCTAGAAAATCCTCAGCATGTGTCATTTGGCAGGAATCTTGGAACACTTACACTCACCAATCAATTTATTAGGTATACCTGCTTGTTATTAGTTTCACTTCCAATATAGAGGTACTTTGTAGTTCTACAATTACAGCCTGTAGTCCATCTGGTTCTCTACAGACTTTGTTAGGCCCCCTCTGGGTGGTGTGTCCCTGTGATGCAGCTAACTTATAACGTGTTATGGGGTTTTGGCAGGCAGATGTTTGTTGCAAAATTTCCCAAATAAATTGTGTACCAGATTAAGTTGTGATATTTTATGATATTCTGCTTTATTTCATCAACTAGGAAGTGAGTTGCCTTTTATAACAAGCATGCAGCAGTACACTCAAAACAAATGAGTGGCTTAGACAGGGTTGCCAGATCCTATGAGAGTAAGCAACCAGGTCTATAAAAAAACATCCCAAAAGAAGCAAATCGGCTTGAGAAAAAAAGCCCAATACAGAACACTTACTACAATGTGCCAGTGTCAGTGACCACCCGGTCAGGTAACATGAATTAACAATAATAATAATAATAATAATAATAAATGTAGGGCAGCAAGAAGGTCCCAAGTTCAATCCCAGGGTTGAATGGCCTGGGTCTGCGTGGGTTTACTCCGTGTACTCCGGTTTCCAAAGGCATGCATGTTAGGTAAATTGGTGTCTCTAAAATGGCCCTGAGTGTGTGACTGTGCGTGTGTGTGTGCCCTACGATGGATTGGTGCCCCTTCTAGGTTGTTCCTGCGACCCTGCGTGAAAGATGGATTATTAAATAGCGGAAACATGTTACTAAATAGTGGGAACAGATTATTAAATTAAGGAAGCAGATTATTAAATAACAGGAACAGATTATTAAATTAAGAAACAGATAATTAAATTGAAATAAAGATTATTAAATTGAGAGAACAGATTATTACATTAAAGGAGCAGATTATTAAATAGCGGGAACAGATTATTAAAACTGAGGGAACAACTGTTTTTTAAAGCTTTTTTTTCACCTTGATACATCGAGAGCTTCTAGAAAAGCCATTTCAAAAAATGCATCAAATCATGCAGATGGATAAGCATTAAGTTATAATGATATGATGGCACAAATACAGGCAGCAAATTGTTGTAAATTGTCTAATGTTAACTTTTGTTAAAAGGTATAATCCAGTATGTACACATAACATATGGAACAGCTGTCAGTAAATTAAGTAACATTGCTCACAAATTACCTTGACATTTTAATAGACTCCACTGTGTGTGGTTGTACAGTACATGATTTATACAGTAATATGAATTTCCAGCGAGAGACTTTTTCATTATCTTTTGAATGCAGTGCAGATGAGCAGCAGATATAGCTGTTACTTTTTTCAATCAATACGAGTTTCCTCATTCCTTGCATGCTGTATATTTTATTCTTATTACACACAGTCTCATATTCAAACAGTGTTCATGGTTTATTTAGCTTCAGAGCTGCTTAGTGTATAAAACTTAAAAAGGTTTCCCTTAGGTTTAGATTTTACAAGTGTTCTTAACATGAACAAGTTAAGCCTCAAAACAAGGTTACTACTGAATGCAGAACACTAACTGCGACTTGAGGGGGCTAACAAAAATGCCAGGCATAACATCATAGCACATGCATTAACAGCATTAGGAAACTGAGCACATTCTAATGGTTTATATATTTTTTTTACATTAAACTAATTCATCATTTCATCATTTAATCATTTTAGTAGCAGGATAGTCATTTTAAATGGACTCCCTGAGTCACATGTCATCATCAAACACAGAACAAAATAAGTGAGAACTATACAACTTCCTATAGGATATGGCTTAATTATCAGAATAAGTTCATTAAGAATCCTAATTTTCAGAAGTATGAACATACAAAGCCCAGAAAACTGAGGGGATATTTCAAAACGAAGAGGAAGATTAAAAACGCGGCATTTGATTTTATCTTATCAAACAAGCACACCAGAGAAGCAAATGAAAAGTCAAAGAAAGTTGTTTGATTATGCAAATGAGATGCAAACGTAATTGTGATTGAGTAGTAATATTCATGGGGGTAAACAGAAGCATGCCTGGATGAGCGTGCCCCCACATTGACTGTTCAGTAGGGTGTATGGTCACTTAAGTGGGCCGAAACACACAGATAGTGATGAGGCATGGACAGGATCAGATTGTCCAGCAGTTCTTGTGAGATCCTCTTCATATTCATGTTAAAATATCCTCTTATTTTTGATGGGTGTGTATTATTGAACAGTGTATTAGGGTAACAGGACTGACTGAAAACCTGGGGACATAAATAATATGCATAACTAATATGGATTTAAAAGTAAATTACTGGATTTATTATGGCATTTAAGGCATAGTTGGGTTAAGTTGTGACACAACAATGCAGAAAATTATTTCTGAGAAGTATTATAAAGCTTTATATAAGGATTATTAGAAACCAGGGACAGTTAACAAATGCAGTTTTTTAGTCTTTGTAGTTTTTATTCATGTTTTGATTTTGTAATGATGTTTCGCCGTACCCCTATACCGAGACACACAAAATCACCGGGTAGTGAGGCTGGGCGTGGTAGATGCACCACGCTGACGCAAACGGATCAGTTCGAACTGTAAACTTTTATTGACGTGCAGTGAAGCGACACTCAGACAGAACAACTTTTAGCTCCAACTCCATCCCTGCGCCCTCCTGCAGCGTCAGGTGAGTCCCATAGAGCTAAAAAAAAATACCCCGTAGTACACCTCCAACCTCTTATGTGCCTAGCATCACCCCTCTAAGTGGATTATACCATTCCCATTTCCCAAGGCGTGCCAACCCCTGAGGGTAAGTGATAAATTTAAGAACAGCTAATTAACAGCCAATATACAATTACCAGTCATCTGCAACACACAAACACACAATAAATACACAAATCTAACTTGTTTCTTTACAGGTTTTACCCAACCCACCCCCACTGGGTAAGCTGTGGGCCCTACAACCTAACCTCAGGAGTGGGTCATCCCAATGTATGAAAAAAGAACATAAAAGACAAACAAATAATCAAGACATGTATAACAAACATATGACAGGCAGGTATACACACACACACACACACACTGCTGGTTATGGGCAAAAACACCCTGTCCTCATCACAAATTTGCATACATTACATTTTCGTACAATTGTTTCACGGTACAGGACACTTTGCTTAATGAAAATGTGTTTTAAAAAGAATTATAGTATTAGAAATATTTACACATATAATGTTCTGAGCAATGGCACCCAGTTGGTGAAACGTCTATACTATATTCTGTTTCCCTAATTCTGCGTGTGATCTGTGCATTCATAAAGCGGAGCCAGATGGCATGTCTCATATGCAGCTCTAATGCTAAAAACTGTGCTTTGCATCAAGCTGTTCAACATATTGGCTAATGCGCCTATATCTGTGCCTTTGGCCAATTTATCTGTAAACAACGTTTAATTAAATGTACTCATTCAAAATCTTTAAATGGCAAGCACAGATGTGCTCTTTTGCCCATTGAAAAGCGCAGACGGAAGATGACAGAATTGTTGCCAACTGTGGCTTCAAGCGGAAGGTGAAGGATATGGAGGTACAGCCGTTATTTATCATGATATACCGCTCATAAAAATTAGGGGAAAGTTCCCACAAGTTTTTTGAGCAGGGCATGTAGAAAGGAAATGAAGACCATTCAATATGAAATGGTTAACACTGACTTAACATTTCATGCATAAGGCATTTTAAAGTGCTTTACAGAAAGGCAGAAAGGGGGGGTGGTGTTAAAATAACAGACATGAAATGACAATGTATTGCAATCATTAAAGAGGGACTCTGAACCTAGCAAAAAGCTTGATTGAATAGGTACTTCAGTGTTGATTTTTTGTTGATGTGTTATTTTGGGCACTTCTTAGGTTCTCAGACAGTGAGCTCTGTCTAGGGCTTAGGGCTTTATTTTATTTTATTGCCATTTTATATGGTTATCCCGGAACCAGGAACAAGGTTAGGTCAATACTAGTCAGCCACATTCACACCAGGCCAAAAGAGTGACTAATGTCTTTTGGATGTGGGAAGAATCCAGAGCACTTAGAGTAAACCCATGTGGACACGCGGAGGACATGCAGACTCCTCATAATGGAGTCCTAAGTCAGACTCCATGTAAAAAATGAAGTCAATAGAAGCGAAGCAGTGTAAGGGGAGTTCAGACTACACAAATGCCACTGCAGCCCATAAAAGCTGTGTAATAGTGCCTTTATTTTCTGGTTGTATGCTAATAAAGAAATGAGAAATAATTATATATGGGCATTATACTATTGGTAAAACAAAGTTATATCTAATCTAATGGTGCTATAATCTAAGACTTTTGCATAGCATAGTATATAGTATATAGTATAGAGTATATACAGAGTGAGGTGGATAAGACAAATGCGACCAGTATTGAAGATTTGGACTAAAATCCAAAAACTTTTAGTGGAAACAAAATACCATACACAATAAACCATGGTGGTGATTTTCTTCATGGTGGACTTGCCAGTTTAAAGATAAACTATATGAGGTTTTCCTGCAGCCTTCTCCTAGACAACTAGAAGAGGGAAGGTTGTCCACTTTCCAGCAAGACAATGATATCCTAAATGCCAAAATAAGCCCCAAAACAATGCATTGACAAAGTTAGATGATTTAATGTCCACAAGTGGGCAAGTCCATTATTGAGTTTTGACTGAAATATGTAGATGAAAATGAAGAGGGCAGTCCATTACCTGGATTTTCACAATTCTGCAAGGATAAATGGTCTGAAACGCTGTATTTAACATTGTGTTTCGAGACAATCGTGTTCAACATCACGGGAAATGCAGGTGCAAAAAGATGAAGAGAGCAAAGTTTATATGCATAAAATGTTCATCCCTGCCTTTCACTGCACACAATGTGGCAGACAATCAATAATACAAGCAAAACTTCAGCTTCACAAAAAGGGACTTGATTTATTTTGGAAATGAAGACTTCAATTTTGGCATGAGGATTTGGGATTTGTGTATTCATCACTCACTGAATGGGAATAGCATTAATACCTTAATCCAGTAATAGAGCATGCATGAGCCATGATTACCCTGTGGGTGTAAATTACAATTCACAATATATTAAATACCTTAATTAACTGTGTACACATTTTAACACACAATTGCTTAGTGTTGTTATATTTCATTCACATAAGATTACAGGAAACACACTGTTCCAAAAGGCAGATTGCAGAAAGTCTTATTTTTGCAGCCTTTCAACTGAACAGGGACTGGTCTAACATAACATCCGTCCTACAAGAGCCGAGGAAGGTGTATAATCTAATCTATTTTGCTTTGAGCCCACTGTACCTATTCCCTCTGCCGTAGTTCTGTTTATTTTAAATTCTACCTTTGATATTTCTGTATGAAAGCCATACTACATGTTCTGGGCATGGCCTAAAAGATTCTCATCCCTCACCCATTATTTGCTGGGGTATTCATGCAAGGAATGTCCTTTTCCCTTTTGTTTCTGAAATAAAATGGTGTCATTTGACTCTGTATTTTGGAAGTGTCCTGATTAATATACAATTCTTTAAGGATGAAAAACCTAAAAACACATGCTATTTGAGTGGTAAGCTTGCAGTGTGAAAACCTCATAATTGAAAATTTCATATCCAACTTCATATCCAAAAATTTCATATCCAACTTCATATCCAAAAATTTCATATCCAACTAGTTCAGCAACTTATTGCTGAACTATTAAACTCGTTGCAGTCATTTTCAAATAGAAGTTGATGCATTTGATACAGGCATTGGCAAAGTCAGTCCAAATGTATTTCTATATTGCTTTTTACATCACTGCATTGTCTCAAAGCATATTTGCAACTATTTAGGCCCACAACCCCAATTGAACCAGCCTACAGAAGCAGTGGAAAGGAAAAACTCCCTAAATATGATAAGCAGGAAACCTTGGAAAGACCAAGTTTAAAAAATAAAAAATAAATAAAAAATAAAAAACACTGGACAACCTACCTTTTATCTATAAGAAATGATCTGAATTACGTAACTAACACATTTATAGCAAACGTTTAAATACACAAAGACTTTAATAGACTTTATAGCTTAAATACAAACTAGACTCTCAAAAATTGGTGGGTATTTTGTTTTGAATTGAATTTCATTAGGGGATATTTTCATTTTGACATTTTGAAAAACACAGAAAAAAAAAAAAAAAAAAGATTTTGTGAAAGAAAGGGCTTGGATTATGGAGAACAATGAAACTTGCTTGTTCTAGAGAAAGGTTAAGAGTTAAACATTACCATAAACCTCTGACCCATCCCGTGATTAAGCAGGACATTAACGTTTTGCTGCTACTTCCTCCGTCGATTTCAAACAGAAAACTGTTTAGAGAATTCAAATGTCTTAAAAGGATATGGCATTTCTTACGCACACAAATCTTGTTAGAAGGGGAGCAGTTACATATTAGAGAGATAATTAATCATTTATCTTAATAAGCTAAATGAATGAATGTCTATATTCGTGTCACTGGGCGAGTGTAGGAAGTTGAGCTGGAGATTGATAGACCTGTAATTATGATAGCAGATTAAAGCAGTGCTCGAGCACTCCATGCAAACAAGCTGTTTAAAGAGAACGATCATAGCTGGCGAAGATTACACCCATTACCAGATAAGATCGTTGACTGGAAAAAGGGTAACTTGTGAACAGACAGTGGTAAAAGAGATTGTTAAAGGGGGACTGCGGTAGCCTAGCGGTTAAGGGACTGGACTCTGGACCTGAATGAACCTGATGGTCCTGGGTTCAAATCCCACCTCTGTCAAGCTGCCACAGTTGGGTCC
>JAUZSU010162689.1:0-13713 GCA_034780255.1 Parotocinclus maculicauda | reverse complement strand
TTGTCCTCTTTTGAACTCTGGTATGTCACCCATAATGTTGTGTGCATTGCAAGATTTTAAGCAAAACTGTGCTCTTACCCTGCTAATGAAACATTCACACCCTGCTCTTACTGGTCCAATGTGCAATTAATGAAGATTGGCCACCAGGCTGGTCCAATTTAGCCATGAAAGCTTCCACACTAAAATGACAGGTGTTTCAGTTTCATTGTCCAACCCCTGTATGTAAATCTAAGTAAATGTGTCTATAAGCTTGCGATCCTTACCCAGGTTACCAGAGGAGACAATGTTCTTTGGGATAGTGACCCTGTCCTCTGAGCTGCGAGCCCAGTCCACCATTCCCCTCCATCCCTTCATGGGAAAAGTGATATCAGCAGTGCCAGCCACAGGACGCTTATGGACACTCAACACTATGGAAAGATGTAGTAATTTGAACAGAAACAACACAGCACTGCCCTTCTGCAGTTTATAGCTGATGTTACTAAGGTTTATTTAGTTTGCAATACAGTAAATGGTACTCATGTGTTTACATACTGTATATCTGTATGTGTGTGACTAAGGGGCCAGTTGCTTGGGGACAGGTAATAGATCTGTATGTGGATATACAATTGTGTGAGTCAATGGAAAAGAACCACTCCTGGCCCACACACCCTCACCCACGCCTCTTCAATCTGCCTGCATTGGATTCCCTGATCAACCCCGTAAAAACAGCTCATCGCCTGCCTATTTCTGCCATTTCTGTTTGTGAGTACAGTACATTTACCATGTGTTGTGCTGTTGAGCTGTGGGTGGAACACTGTGAGATTTAAAGGCACCTCAACTGCCCAGAGCTACATGATCTGGCCAATTGTACATACGCCTACTTTTTTCCCAGAAGAAAAGCAAATATCACAGAGGAGGTGATCATTCGCTGAGAATGTTTGTGACCTTTACAAATGAATTAAACATAACATAAAATATATTAGTCCTGAAAAAGATTTAATGTAATTATCTGTATGTGTACCTCTGGGCACAGTGATGTACCATAATTCAGACTAACATAGGTACAGTTGAAACATAATAATTGCAAGAAGCTGACCAAGGTTGTCGGTGACCTCATAGGTGTCCTGAAAGTCCTTCATGCGGAGACTGATGACATCAACAAAATCCTCCACCAATCTAAAAAGCTCTTTAATGTTTGGACCCATCTGAAAGATAAATATGCCAAGATAAGGAGAGATTAATTCTGGGATTAGAAAATAAAGCTGATAGTTATTGTCCATGAAAAAGTGTTTGTGTGTATGTACAACTATTTTTTTTATTTTTTCCTCTGCATTAGCACATCAGTATAAAATGGCATAGCTTAGGTTTTGCATAATCATTTTAATAATAATTCTGTCATCTTGACCAGACTATACCTAGGTCAGACACATTTTGCTGTCAGCAAGGGGAAATTAGCACTTCTCCAGTGCTCTTTCTCTTTACCCAGGCTATGGCGATTGCACCTGTTGAGACAGGCAGCAATATATATATATATATATATATATATATTTATATAATATTTAATATATTTTGTTACTTTTGTTTGGGTTTGTTCGTGTGAATCTGTGCTGGGATAAGAACCCAGATATACGGACCATTGTTTCCAGCAGCTGACTTTTGCCACTGTGCCACAAAGTATTAACTGAAATGAGGAGTTTACAATCAATAATTTACAACAAAAATGTGTCTTTCTACAAATGCACCACAGTGTGTCCAAAGTAACTGACACATACAGCTTCTCACAAAAATGGGTACACTCCTCACATTTAAAAAAATTATTTATTATATATTTTCATGGGACAACACTGAAGATATGAAACTTTAATACAATGTAAAGAAGCCAGTCTACAGCTGTGCTTAACAGCGTAAATTTGCTGTGCCCTTGAAATAACTCAGCACAACCATTAATGTCTAAACCACTGGCAACAACAAAAGTGAGTACACCCTAGGTGGAAATGGCCAAATTGTGCCCATTTAGCCATTTCCCCTCCATGGTGTCATGTGACAAGGTCTCATGTGAATGTTAAATTTGGTGTTATCGCTCTCACACTTTCTCATACTGGTAACTGGGAGTTCAACATGGCACCTCATTTAATAAAAAAAAATGTTATTGCTATACAAAAATATGGCATAGGCTATAAGAAGACTGCCAACACCCTGAAAGCGAGCTGCAGCATGGTAAAATGACAGGTTCCACTCAGAACAGGCCTCGCCATGGTCGACCAAAGGAGTTCAGTGCACGTGCTCAGCATCATATCCAGGTGTTGGCTTTGAAAGTAGATGTAGGAGTTCTGTCAGCATTGCTGCAGAGGTTAATGGGGTGGGGGCCAGCCTGTCAGTTCTCAGACCATACACCACACAATGTATCAAACTGGTTTGCATGACTGTCGTCCTAGAAGGAAGCCTCTTTAAAGATGATGCACAAGAAAGCCTTTAAACATGGTGGTAAGAATGTCTTAGTTTGGGGTTACCTGAGTGCTGCCGGCTATAAGGATCTACAGATCATTGAGGGAACCATGAATGGCAACATGTACTGTGACATTCTATAGCAAAGAATGATCCCCTCACTTTGCAAACTGGGCCGCAGGGCAGTATTCCAACATGATAATGACCCCAAACACGGTCCAAGAGGACCTCTGCCTTGCTAAAGAAACTAAGGGTCAAGCATGTCTCCAGACCTGAACCCTATTGAACATCTAGGGCATTCTTAAATTGAAGGTGAAGAAGCGTAAGGTCTATAACATCTACCAGCGTGATGTTGTCATGGAGGAGTGGAAAAGGATTCCAATGGCAACCTGTGAAGTTCTAGTGAACTCCATGCCCAATACAGTTAAGGCAATGCTGGAAAATAATAGTATCCACAAAATACAGAAACAATAGTAGTAACAAAATACTGACACTTTGAGCACAATTTGGCCATTTTCACTTAGGGGTGTACTTACTTTTGTTGCCCAAGGTCTAGACATTAATAACTGTATGTCAAGTTATTTTGAGGGCACAGCAAATTTACACTGTTATTTAAGATGTAGACTGGCTTCTTTACATTGTATCAAACTGTCATATCTTCAGTGTTATCCCATAAAAAGATATAATAAAATAGTTTAAAAAATGTGAGGGGTGTACTTACTTTTCTGAGATACTGTATTAAAGGCATAGTGTTATCTACAAAAGGAACTTTACAAACAAAGAAAATGTACAAAGAAAATGATTATGTACAAACAAAAGGTTGTCTTTTAGGTGATTAATACACATGATACATGCCCAAGATAATAATGGTCATGAACTAATACAAATAAAAAACTCAACAGTTCTGTTTTCACACTGTCTATAGTAAATAATGATAGAGAGAGGGTATGGATTACTCCCACTTTCATGTGGACTCTCACACCATCTTTTCAATGTTCCTCTGACTGAGTCATACATACTGCCTCCTCTCCAGCTCTCTGTGACATTTAGAAATGCCCCAAAAACAAAACAAATGTAATTTAATAACCGATAAGATCTAATTCATAATTGTAGTCCAAGGTATTTGATGAATTTTATAAAATCATATAATTCACAAACATGTTTTATTGCTAACAACCATACAGAAAACATGGAGGTCATGCTTGTGATGTCATGTGTGTGTTGTGGGTGGGTAACAAAATGTTGAAGGTGGACCCTACCAGTTGTGCTTCTTCCCACCTCTCTCTGTTTTCCTCCATTAACAGGTTGCTAACGGACTGAACAAAGTTCTGTAGAGCAAACAAGTACATACAAAGTTTTGATATTGTATGGCAGCACAGAGTAGTTCTACATTATATATCTCTAATGCTGTACCAACCCTTATGTCAGCAATGCTGGGGCTGTAGTAAGACCTCCTAAAGATCTCTGTCATGTTCTTTAAGATGTCTACTATAGCCAGCAAATCACCACTGTAGCTGGTCCCCTCGCTAGAGGTCACCCTCAGCTTAGTCATTACTTCGGAAACTCCATCTCCCACAAGTCCCCTTTGTGCCTTTGACAAGTGGTCACGAGTCTAAGGAAATGTTATATAAATAACAGCAAAAGTCATTTGTCCAGTGATGTGTAGATCAGTCTGCTATAAGGAAAGTAATGTGAGTGTTTACCAGTGTTTGGAGGCTGCGGTAGTCATTAGAGACACACTTAATGTAAGTGGGGTTCTCCCAGTATGCAATGCCCTCATCATCCAAAGAGCAGCGTCGAAGGATGAGGCCTGTTGCAATACCATACACAGACAGACTTACCATTGACACAGCAAGTTTTATGCCAGCCTGCTATTGTAATTTGTACTACAAGCTGTCTTTGGAGCTAGCCATGGTGCTTATTTGAACCTTGCCATTTACACTACAAATGTCACATAAGATTGCTTTATTCACATGTGCAGAGTTCAGTTTCCCACAATCAAAAATGAAAGTTCTAATTTAATCTGCAAAAGTACACTATTTTAATGTAATGCACACCACTGGCCCTTAATTATACTGTATATGTCACACTCTAGATTTGATGTCATTTATTATTCGCTTGGTGGAGAAAGCAATGGCAAACTACTCCACTATCCTGCCTAAATACTTCATTTATCACATCGATGAAGGACAGATATGTGTGAAGATTGATGATCCATCAAGTGACCGAGAGTCGGCTGCGACTGTACGGTTAATCCCATCCCATTATTCGCTTGAGTTTATCATTTGTGTGCTCTAACCACATACATTTAAAAATACATTTAATGAATCAGCAACACAGGTGTCTACAAAATACCTCTAAATTATTTTGAATTGACACTTGACACAAAAAGAAGCTTCCTGCAGTGGAAATCCACTTGTTTAGGTATGTGATCTTTGTAAATGTTTGTAGATGCATGTTCTTTTACCAGCAGCATTGGGTGGACAGCGTACAGCTGCTGTATCTCCAGCAGGAGTTTTCTTCCATACTACATTAGAGAAGTTATCCTCATCACAAATTTCATGAGGCTCTGTGTAAAAAAAAATATTATACAGAATAATATCTAAAAATGTAAGAGAACAACTCATTTATAAATATTGTACCTGGGCATCTCTTCTCGTTGCAAGGGCGTACTTCCTCGCGCTCTCCTGGGCAAGTCTCCCCACCAAAGAAAGGACCATAGCACACCCTTTGCCTTTGTTGGTTCCCCCCACCACAAGTCTTAGTACAGCTTGACCAGGAGCTCCATTGTTGCCATCGCCCATCTACAGGGCACTCCTTCAGGAAGCAGTCACGTGCCTGGAGCCACTCACCCTGACATTCTGAGCCACCATATGATGGACCATTACACTCTCGAGTGCGCTGCATGGTTCCATTTGAACAGGAAACTGAGCATGAGCTCCAGTTGGACCACTCATTCCACACACCATCCACTGGTGGGACAGAAAAAGAACCAACTAGATGAAGAAAAAGAAAGACTACGGGAAAATAGAAAACAAGACAGTCTTGTTGCCATGCATTTAGTTCCTTCTGGAGTGGTTTAAAAGCTCCATTAGTAAGAAATCTCTGTGAGTAATCCTGGCAAAGCCCCCTTTCAATATATTCCTCCCACACAACCTCTCATCTACCTTTAATTGTCACACTTGATGGAAGTCATTAAGGCTAAATAAGGTGCTCTTTATTTAAAAATTGTCACCTGGGCATACAGCAATGTTGCAGAATTTGGTCTGTTTCTCTGGGCCCACGCACTCATCACCTCCGAACTGTGGAGGTTTGCAGGTGCGCGTTCGATCCCTGTATCCACGGCCACAAGTGGACGAACATAGACTCCATGGAGACCATTCGTCCCAAGCACCATGCACTGCAAATAGAGAGGCTAGGGCATGATTTATAGAGAGAAATGTCTCTGTTCACACAATAACACACACTGGTGCACATCAAAATTATTCCACTAAAGATCGACAAATGAACTGTGCATGCATCTGAAATTTTTACTGTCACTGTGTCTTTTATTTTACAAGACATGCTAGCTATCACATATGGTGCTTTCTTAGGCCTGAATTGTTAGTGGCATGACAGTGTTCTTTAAGCTATCCTTTTTATTTCATATGTGGGTGAGTGTGAGAATAAGTTTATGCATATGTAGGTAATGTATATCCCAGCGGTGTTAAGATGTGGGCATGCTCAATTGCACAATCCTACCAAGGAGCTGGATGATGAAAAAGAGAGCAGAGGTGTGAAAGAATGCAGAGGGCAGCAACATTCAGCATGCACAGTGAAAAGACTGGTAGGGAGGGCACACTCGTGTTATACTCTACTTAAACCCATTACCATACAGTGGTGCTTTAAAGTTTGTAAAACCTTCCAAGAAACCAACCCCAAATAAAAAAAAAACTGTGTGGAAAATGCCTATTAAAAAAAAATCAATGAAAAGTGCTTGTTAATTTGACTTTAATTTCATTGCAGACAGTATGAACCTGAGATATATTATGTTTTTATCTCGTCAACTTTATTTAAATTGTTAAAAACATCCACTTCCGCATTTTAGGCCTGCAACACATTCGAAAAAACTTGTGATGGTAAAGTATTTATCACTTAAAAGATGTTTTGCCATGGTGTTTTATCTAATATTTTTAATTGAATTATTTTTCTTGTGTCATTTGAAATTTATTTTTTCCTAAATTAAAAGCATTCTTAAGGGCTCACAAACTTTCAACCACTACTGCATATCCATTGCAAGCAAGCACAAAGGTGAACTGCCAAGCACTAAAGTTCAGAGAAAGTAAGCCTCGACTGGACAGCTGGTGTATGACGCATGGCATTGGAGCTCAGGGCTTTGGGAGCTGACAAGCAGAAATGCTGATGGCTTTAGACAGGGTTGGGTGGGCAGCTCTTACCTGGGCATACAGCACTGTTGTTGCAGGGTCTTTGCTCTCGCAGTGGCCCGCTACACTGTGTGCTGTACGAGGCCGAAACACAGAAGCGTGTGCGACTCTGCCAGCCCTCGCCACATGTGGCTGAACATACACTCCATGGGGACCACTCCTCACCCGGAGAAGAGTCTACTGGGGCAAGGTGAGGGTGGAGGGAGGGTAGCAAGGGTTAGGAAAAAGCAGGGTTCAGAGGGGATAGGAAAAACGGCCAAAAATATTAGCATGCTTGAAGAGGCATTAACACTCTCAGGCCTCTTTCCCTACTCAGAGCACCCATCAACAAACACGGTGATTGCTTCTATTCAGGATATGTCAGAACATTTAGACAGTTGAAATAACTAGACAGCACAAATCAAATAGCTGTGTTTTTATGAGAGTAAGGAAGAAGGTCTGACAGAGATTAGCAGGGAAGTCTTGGAAATCATGCAAAGGAAGTATTCAGTCCTGACTGTTCTAACTGTCTACCTGGACTGTCATAACTGTTCAATCAATCTGACTGAAGAGCAAAAATATGAGATTTGTTTAGAGTTTACTGTAAGTGATGGACTGTCATGACCATCCAGTAATAAAGTATAATAGCTGTCAGATCAAGGAACAATCAAGTAATACCTATTTACAATACAAAAAAATGTCCCTTCCACATTGAACATGCTGGATGGTAGTCTTATACATATTTGATATGTATGGTCACATTTTCTATGAATCCTGGACCCATATAAATGAATTTGTATATCATTATATTGAGCATGTGAAACGTTATATAGCATACATTATGCTTAAGGCTTTATATCATGCAGTAAAATGCCATGCAAATCCTGTATAATATGTGCAAAAGTAGTTACACAGCAATATTGATAAATGCAATGTAATACCTTGTATATGTATGTGTACAAACAGCTTTTATACACTAGAACACATTATTTAGTATAGTATCAGTAAAACACTGGCTTCTTAAAATGTTCTCAAAACTGAAATACAATGCTCCAAAGGAAAAAAGAAGTGCTGCATGCACCAACAGCAGTGTTATTTTTCTTGTATATATACACTGTGTATCTAGGTGAAAATAGGATGAAACGAAATTAGATCAGTGAGACCAGACCCCGGTGTTTCCAGAACAGATACAGCTACATGTGACTCTTTCTTTCCTTACTGTAAAGACGTTTAAGAAAGGTTATATTGCACATTATGCTTTATGCTAATTATGCTCTATTATGTATTTTATTATGCACTTTAATAATAATTTTAATTAAATTCGAGAAGCCCAAGGTTTCTTTTATAGTGCAGTACAAATCAGTTTACAGATACTCGTAAGCATGCTTATGTCAGACATATTTATAAGATATAATGCTCGCTTAATAAAGTTATAAATTCATTTAAAAAGCAATAGTATGAAAGCAGGATCTAAATTAAATTACCATATTTTATCTAATTCCACTGAGTAATTTAAAACTTGTGTGGAGCAATGCACTCACCTTGACTGTCACAGGCATACTTTAGCAAATGGGTAGTACATGCGACATTTAGGAAACCACATGCTTTTGCATTTAATTTCAAATGTCATAGATGCATCAAACTGAATATTGTAATGCAACATGCAATCGTGCAAAAACAAAATACATCATGACTATGTATGTCAGTGTTAGATATGGAGTAAGACTGTTGGCTCAACAGCTTCTCAGATATTCCTTCAACACTTTCACTTTTTGAGCCGTGGGGTTCATGATTCACAGACAAACTGGTGTATCACTGTTACCCATGCCAATAAACGTTGAGTGACACAAACATCCTCACACACAAATAAGATGAGGTTATAGCCACATGCACATCCAGTCTACACCCTGTGTGTGTGCTATTATATGTGTAGACAGTATATATGTGCATTTGTGAGTTTGTGCTCAAGCTACAAAGGAGGCTGATGCTTGTATTCTTACCTGTCTGAGAAGTCTGCTGTCCACCACGACTCTTGTCCACATCCTCTCGCTTGCGGCTGTCCAATGACCTCAGTGATTGGCTACGCAAGCCATAGAGGCCATTGCCTGCAGGATTGGGTGGGGTTAGCTTCTAGACTGAACTGCTTATTGGACAGAGCTGTGAGTGCCTTTTTTGATCAGCATCTGCCATGCTTGGTATTTATGTAAAATTCAGAAAGGAAATATGGAGATGCTTCAGGGCTGGACAAATCACTTGGGTGGTCTAGCAGTAACTCACAGTGGGACACATGATGAAACACTTTGCTGCTATGTTATTCACCAGCATTTTCTGAGGGAAAATGTTAGCCCATTTTTGCTTTCAACAACATTTTTAAACATAGAGTGCTCCAGTTGTTTCAAGCAGCCCATCACACCTTGTGACTGTAGCTTGCAAGTCATTACCAAATAAAGAGTATCTGAGGGTGCACATGGAAGTTCCTATTCAGAGTACCACTGTTATAATCATTATTTTATTTCTATAAGATTTTTACATTTTATTATGTATTTACTCAAAAACATCCAAAACTACTATTACTATGGATTGAAGTATTTAGTCAAATTTTATCTGAGAAGGGTGAATTGCTCTCTCCTTTTCATTTCTTAGATACAACATTACCTTTATAATGTGAGATTGTGAAATGGTCAAAATATGTGGGTAAGCATCTATGAATGTGTCAACGCTTCTGTTTTCTAACAGCTTTGACAAGTGCACAAGCAGAGAAATGTGATTAATTCTTACAGAATATTGTGGCCAGAGGTCCAGAGTTCAAATCCCACCCTTAACTAGCTGGCCCTGTTAGGTCTCTGAGCAAGGACCCTAATTGCTTGGATTTGATTATGGTTTCAAAAGTAAGTTGCTCTACATAACAGGATATACTAAATGACAGAATGACAATGTAAATATAAAAATGCTTTGTAAGAAATAATGTTTTATTTATGTATTTCCACTGCATTTGAATTCTGATCACTGTTAATCTGTGCAATTGACTCTGAAACAACAAGCAGTATTTATGTGGAGAGATGTGCCACATATAGAAAGGGAATGGAGTTTTGAAACTTGGGTTGTTTATTTATATAATTTTTCTGTAGGAAATAAATTAAATGAGATTTACCTATCTTGTAATCCCAATAATAATAATAATAATAATAATATTAATAATAATAATAATAAAATAATAATAATAATAATAAACTGCACAGTTGAACGCTTGACATTTTAAACTCTGAAACGCATTCTTTTTCACAGATAAAATAGACAGAACATGTTATTTTTGAGTCAAACTGACAGACATAACGGGAACTGTGCCCAGCAACCTGCTTTCCCTTATTTATACCGTATCTCATTCTATGAGACAGGGGAAAGAGTCACACACAAAAGTGGCTGTCACTAGCTGCAAAATCCACACATCAAATGGAAAACGTAATCAGCACTTTTCTTAAATGTACTACATTTTGTGTGATTTTCCATAAAATGCAAATTTCATGTGATTCAAGTAAACATCAATTTGTGAATTGGAAAACACACTGAAAATTAACTAAGCATTTAAATCCATACATGATACCTACTATTTTGAGAAGAATGGATGGACTTGAAAAGATGCGGAAGGGTTAGTATGCCAAACCCTGACCGGTTTGTCCAGATATTTGACATTTCTTGATGTGTTCTTAATTCCTAAAATAGTTGGCAATGTTCCTTTCTGTGTTTGTTTAAAAAGTAATTAGCATTTTTTAATCATAAGAAAATAATTCTTGCGTTTACTTCCACCTTCTTCTAGTTGCCCCACATTGTCTATATCACCACAAGCACATATTTTATCCTAAAATTACATTTAGTCGATGCAACTTGTGACTCAATTGCAGGTTAAGGGCCTTGCTCAAGCTCCAAACAGTAACAGCTTGCCAGTGCTGAGGCTTTAACCCTGGACTTTATGGGACATAATTACATACATAATTACATTTATGGGCTAAATGTAAATTAATGTTTATATAAATAGCTAGTTAATTATTTGTCCTTCCATGCTAAATACTAGAACTGTTAATTCTGAAAAGAGGCGTGTACTGGATGTGTGCTCTGCTGTTTAGCAATGTCAATTGAACATCACTGAGAAGATATTTTCAGTGTGTACGCTTGTGATCAGAGTAATGATAATAAAAATAGTCATATAATCAGGGTTAAAAGAGAGAATTACCTGTTTTACTCTGTATAAACTAAACTTGAACAATTGAGTACCAATTTACAATTTTTTCTTAGCTTTTATGCTGACTAACATTTTAAAGTAAGTATAGACGCAACCTGCCCATGTGGCCTTTGGCATGTTCTTCAACATGTTCAACATGTTATTTGTGCAGAATGAATTGGTTTTACCATTAATGATTGTTTTGATAAAATTACTAAATGATTCAAAGTTTATACAACTCAAGTGGTCCAACTTATTGAACCACTTCACGTCACATTCTTAAAGTCCTCACAACAATTATTGACCTTTCTGGTAAAGGCAAACCTGAGTAAAACAAAGGATACGAAATGTCAAGCCAACTGGAACTATGACAAACTTTCCAAGATAGGGGAAAAACTAAAAGAAATCCCCACTAAACCCCAAGGATCACTGGTGGAGAGTTACTGGTTATGAGTAGCATCTTGGGGTCACCAAACAACAGACACAAATTAAATTAAGAGACAAATTAAATTAATTTGCGTTTTTTGGCAACAAAAACTCAAAAAGGGTTAGTTATAAAACATCCGAATGACTACACTGAAAAGAACCTGCTGTCCAGTTTTAGGAATGATGGAGGGTCTGTTAGGTCGTGTCCTTTCTTCTGAGGCCCTAGGAAACTTGTTATGGGACATGGTATCATGGACTTCATCAAAAACAATAGATTTTAAATAAAAAAAATGCCTGCCTCTTCCAAGTAACTAAGATCTGATCTGGTCTAATCTTTCAGCAAGACAATTATCTAAAACATATGTCCAGATAAAAATTGATTACTGTTCACAAACTCACACCCCTAATCGAGACCCCATATCTAAACCACATAGAAGACTTGTTGTGTAAGTAAAAATGTAAAGTGTACAAGACAGGACCTAGGACCCTGGATGATTTAGAGAGATGTGAAAAGTAAAGATTCACTGAGTGAAAATTCCCAGATTCCCCACTCTGTATCTCCCAGCCCTGTGTTGCATGTCGCATATGTGCATTTATTAAATAATATTATTTTTATACCAGTAATAGCAATAATTGTGGAGGAGATTGTATATTAGCTAAACATTACATAACTTAGTATTTATTATAGTACTGAATGCAGACAGTCAGCCAGTATAATTATCGAATATAACCAGTATAACTATTTTCAAAGATGCAAGAAAACGCTAGTGTATATAGGGAGTAACATGATTTGTTTTACAAGCTCCTTTATTTTACAACGTAGGTATTCTAAGACACATTGGTATGTAGTAAGAGTAAATAGAAGGGTGAGAAGGAGGAGCAGTGGATGTCAGATGAGCACTAATGCAGATCATGCATGAATGAAATACAGTTATAAATGAAGACATTTACAGCTGATGGCCATGACTATAGACTGGTGCAATAACACATGACCTTTTCTGAACAATGAATTGTGAGCCACATTCACACTGACTCACTCACACAGTATGCAATCTGCTTACCCAGTTTGGCGTCCTCCATCCCTGCATACTTTAGTGTGCTTAAAACCTTGGCTTTAGATGATAACTGGTTGTAACCTAAGTTAAACAACAGGCACAGAGAAAATCTCATTATAAAATGCTATCAAGGCTCCCAGCAAGAAACACAAATACCTCATTTTTATGTGAAAGATGAAGAACGCACAGGGGTGTTTGGTGTTGAAAGGAGTGAATGAAGGAGAAACAAGCAGGACAGCAATTGAGAGACAGGAGTAAATTGAGATAAATAAAGAAGAAAAAGTGAGGAGCAGTGAACAAGATGCTTGGAATAGCATGCAACATTGCAAAAACCGGTACACACACACACACACACACACACACACACACACACACACACACACACACGTGCGATTTGTCTATCACTGTGAGGACATTATATTATGATATTATGACTATAGCTAATTCATGGTATATCTAAACATTTACCTCAATAAACTAAAGCAAACATTTTTGCTTTGTTTATTCTAAAAGGTAGAGCAAAAGCAGTTTTAGGTCACAAAATAGAGCTTACCAATACAGGGTTTGGAGTTGCAGGGTCGGCCCTCCTCCAGCACTCCAGCACACAGGTATGCCTCCTCTGGTGACTGACAGACCCGTGTACGTGTCTGAATGCCACCTCCACACTCACTGCTACATTCTCCCCAGTTCCCCCAGGTACTCCAGCCCCCTGTGATACAGCAACAACCACGCACACAATTAGCCAGAGTGGTTTTGGAGCAACCCATTTCCCCCCTAATTTAGCTGAATTAACTTGCACTGTCATTTAGGGGTCCCTGCTTGGCAATGATGTCCCCTGCTTTGCAATCCATTATGCTAGCATAAGGATGTGAGAATGGGCCCATAAATATCAGTAGAATGTGCCTCTCTGTGTCCTACGTTCTCATGAAAGTTTAATAGCAGACGGTGCCGTCTGTCTGCTCCCACAGGCCTCGACAAATATGTATTAATCTGCATGAATAGAACATGAAGCGGCCTATGCTCATGCACAGACATTTTTAATTACTCACAAATCAACTGTGTGGGAGGACAAGACCTGATATCATAATGCACCCTTAATGACCATAGACAAAGAGAATGAGATGGAGAGAGACAGAGAGAAATGCAGAGGTAGAAAGGGTGGGGTGGGGAGCACTATAGTGCATGGAAG
>JAUZSU010162678.1:0-13714 GCA_034780255.1 Parotocinclus maculicauda | reverse complement strand
GTCAGCAGGGATGAAATAGAACGAAAGTTACGTATGTAACTACGGTTCTATGAATCCCGAATGACCGCCAGAGCTTTCTCTGTCACTCAGAATCCTTCCTCCCTTTTTCGCGAGAAGATTCTGGGAACAGAGCCTCGGATTACGCTAAGCTATATAGCGCCTGGCTAAGTAATCCGATTGGTCACGGGTGTGACGAATTTTGGTATTACAGCTCGAACTGCGCATGCACGAAGGGGAACATTCAGTGCTTACGCACTGCCTCTGGCGGTCATTCGGGATTCATAGAACCATAGTCACATACGTAACTTTCATTCATCCTGGAATTGTGCCCTGTTCTGACAACCAACTTTCTTGCAACCCTGGCCAGGTTTTTTAATAAATTAATAATTATTAAAGGGATTCAGATCTTAATGTGGCTAGTACTGTTGAGTTCTGGCCTGGAATCTGTACGTGTGTGTTTGCATGTTCTCTCCATGTATGGGTGGATTTCCTCATACATTCCAAAAGTGTGAAAGTGCAAGTGTGTGTGTGTGTGAGCGTGTGTTTGCGTGCATGTGTTCATGTGCCATGGACTGTTACCCTATCCAATGGCTGTTCTCACCTTGTACCCCGTGTTGCAGGGAGTTGCCCTTCCCCAAATGTCACTGGATCTGATTAAGCGAATAGGGAAAGTTAGTTTATAATCATTACAAATATTAACAATGCAAACATCAGGTATTGTTTTTCTAGCACAACTTAGCAGTTTCTGACCAGATAATGTTTTTTCTTCTTGCTTAGGCATATTAATATCAACGATAGGTCTAATTACACAAAAAGCAGAAATCAAGTTGAAAATATCTACATTTTTCTTTAATCCAAACATAAAACACCCATAGTTTGTTGACTACTCAAGCTGTTCTACCATTACCATTTTTAGTCATGACATTACGTTACTTAGACTACATTAGAGGGCAATATCTCCCTCCCTAATCTGGTTGACTGATCATTCCATGATCCTTTCCAGATCCTTTCTTAATGAGGATGAGATCCTATAGTGACTCTTTAAACCAGACTAAATAAAGCAAACACTTATGTTCTATATGTTTAATTTATTCTTATACATTTTATTAATTATTTTATTTATATACACGTTTTATAGACTTCTATAAGTATTCTATGCCTTTTACCATAGTCTGTACAAGTTTATTGTTACTTAAATTATTATATTTTCTTCAAATATGTTTAATTAGCTTATGTTTATTTAAACCTTTACTATAGACTTACTACTTAGGTAGCTTAGTTTAATTCTTATGTTTAACAAAGAGGGTTTAAGGCTTTGGATCCTTTTTGAGTTCTCACAAGATTTCTTCCTTATAATGTTTTTCCTTGCAACTGTCACCACAGGTTTACTTCTTTGGGCCAAAATAATAACAAATTGTAAATCTGCTTTGAGGCAATTATATATTGTTACAATAAAAATAGAAATAAGTGTAAATATGACATATGATTAACCGAATTTACATAAAATGTCTCTATTATTGACACTTTCAGTCTAGCTGTGGTTGCAGCCCTGTACTGTCAAATAGGCTTGGGGGCCCTGCAATCCTGAACTGCAGGGCTTTTTTTGTCTAGAAGATGTGTTAAGAAGTCACTGCAGTGTGAGAAAAACATGAAAGATAGAATGACATTTTTGACAGAACAGCGTTCAGTGATTCAGCGTGGGTCAGCAGAGCTGTGTGGAGTGATGAATCACAATTTGAGTTATATGGTGATGCTCCAGAAATGTGTCTTCAAAGACATAGTGAGAAGTGACTGCAAATCTGCCATGATTAAGCATTTAAGTAGAGGTGTCATGGTGTGGAAAACCTTTTCAGCTCTTGGCACAGGTCTTTTGATTCACTGTTAATGGTAATTAATGGAATATTACTGAAATGTTTACTTAACACAAATTTGTTTTCTGAAAAGGAATAACCAGATCAAATTTTTCAACAAATGTCTATGTATATTTCGTATTAATAAGGGAAAGCTAGATGGCAAGTGTTTTTCAGTTACACGTCGACTCATATCCAGAGTGACTTACAACTGATTCAGTCTTACAATGCAAGCAATTGTCAGTTAAAGACCTTTCTCACAGAGCAAACAGATGTACCTTGGCAGGAATGGGGTTTGAACTAGATCTTTATAGTCCAGTACTATAACTGTTTTGTCACTACAGTCTCGGTGCTGTAACAGTGACCCCTACCCAGCCCTGTGACTGGCATCCTGTAAGTGGAGTTAAATGGAAAAAGAGAAATAATTAATAAAACATTGGAATTTGAATAAACACACTACATTACTTCTTCAATTTTCACACTTAGGCGCAAAAATTTATATTGATTGTTTTACAACATCACTCAACCAACATTAAAACTAACTGTATCCATCAACTGATGGATTTTAAAACAACACTGAATGGACTTCTTAAGGTAAACTAATAAAAATGGCTCCTGTGATCTTAAACATAATTAATTAATACATTCTTTAACATTAAACTTTTTAGCATCTGTAACAAATTAAGCATATGTAAATGAAGAAGAATTAACATAAAGTCTTGTGTTATGAACAATTCAAATGAACATTTTCCTATGGGGTAAATCAGTGCCATCAAGCCAAAGGAATTTAGTACTAATTAATATCTTAAATAAAAACATCCCAAATATAGCACAACTAAACGCTTGTAACTCATGACAGGCATGGATATGTGTCAGATTGTGGTGTTCATCTGATAGTCGGAACTGTGTCTTACCTAGTCTACTGCTTGTGCTTGACAAAATCAATGGATGCTGACTAAATCACTGAGGCACCTGAACAACCCCCTTAGCAATGTCATATCTCTGGTAAAACAGCAGGCTCAAACAAGCACACAATACTGCACCTTTTCCTCCTACCAGTATCTGCCTTAACTCCTACCCACCACCACAGAGCTTTATTATGCTACATAAAAGGAATAATGTCCTGTACAATATGCACTACATGATGTAATTATGTACCTTTGCCTTAAATACCTCCTGGAGTGATTCTTGCAATACTGTATATCACAAGTGCTTTCTGTAGCTTATGGTGGATAAAACAGGCAAAAAAAACCCCAACAAATTAATGTAAATCACTGTGTATTGGGGTCACAATACGCTTGTGTACTGTTTTAATACAGTGATTTGCATATGAATACAGTTTGAATTCTGTATGTACACAGATGACATCACGAATATGAAACATATTTTAGACACAGATGTGAGCAGGATCGTATTGATTTGTCCTCCTATTAGTGGATGCTTTTACACTCTATGAATGTACGAGACCGAGGTGAGACCAGATTAAGATATTTTTTCTTCATACAACAATAAAAAGGAAAAAAAAGAAAAAATGCAATGTTTTAGTCAAATTAAGGGAAATTATGCTGATGTTTTATTTTTTTTTATTTTCTTAAAATTAATCAGATGTCACTACATAAGTTACTGAATATAACATCCATTCTCTTAATTTTTTAGTAATAAATGTGAAAACATAATAATAATTCCAGATGTTCAGACATGGTAAAGTAAGAAAAATGCACAAATGACGTCTTGACTTGATGCCAGACAATGCACAATAAGTCACATTTACTGACTGGATACTGAATGAGAAGAGCAGTAATGTCATTTTCTGTTAGTCAATCTGAGTACGGATTTTATTTAGGTATGTAGAGAAAGGACTGACGTATTCTGTTTGTATGGATTGTTAATATTCAATAACAATAAAGAAAAAGTTCAATTTCTAATCAAAGTTACCTCAGCAGACACATTCTGGCACATTCACTTGGCTGGCCTCCACTACACCAAGGTAAGCTCGATTCCAAAGGAGTTTGCGGCACAGATGATAGGGACCAGACTCTACATAGCAGCAGAATACTACATCACTATCTTTCTCCCTCTAGGTCCAATATCCATCATATTGCTATATTAATGGCAGCTATTGCAAAAAGTTTCTGTTTTTCTTTAAGGTGTGTTTATACATGAGTTTATACACGCCATCCTACAGTCTGTTGTACCAACAGAAAACGCATTTACATGTAAATAATTATCTAATAATCTGTCTATTTTCATTAACCTAGTTTTTTAACCTATATCATGTTATGTATATTATTATTATAAGCTGTTTACTAACTCTGTGTGTCAGATAATCACAAACATCTGTCAGATTAATAATATACATCGCACAATATATGCATTACTAATAGTTCACATATCAGCAGAACGGAAAAATCACTGCTTATACAACAATCAAATAATGCATATTCTGCCAGGGAAATGATTTATTTTTTTGTACTGGACATTGATGCCATCAATCAGCAGATGTCACTATCAATTCCTGTCTTAACAAGCACAGGCACTGTTCTGGTTTATTTATGTGGCCCCGAGTAGAGAAGACCTATTGATTTATGTACACAGCCCAAGCCACAGATGCATTCAGAGTGCATCTCGCAGGTAGGTGGTAGGATACGATTTATGAAATGCCCTTTGAAATGAGCTTTGAATTTTATTAATCTTATTTGTAGACACGGGAACCATCTCTCATGTAGAAAGCATGGCATGGTGTGATAGTAATCTATTTATGTTTTTCTCCAGAAAACCTGGTGGTCGGAAATGACCGTGACTGACCTGACAGGGATTGATTTAGCTGCAGAGCTGCAAGTGCACACAAATTAACCTGACTGAAGGAGAGAGGAGAGAGAAAGTGAGAGAAAGGCTCCCATTGATCTTAGATACATCAGTCCTAATGCGCTGCAAGAAAGATACATAGCATGAATCAAGGAAAAGACCAAATTAAAACTGTATCTGTGTGGCTTTGGTTTCCTTAAATGCACAGACTGCCCTGGTATGACAGAATAATTACCACTTAGAAGACTTCAGTTAAATTCATCTTTACACTAGAATGCCTTTGGAAAAACTGGGCTTTTCTGTAGCACCATTCCTCATTTATCTGCCACACAGTAATGCTGATTTTAGTATAAATGTATCAAGATAAATCGTCACATCGTGACTAGCTTCACGGATCAGAGGCAGAATGGACAGAAGCAAAGCTGTGACTTTGAGAAAGTTATAATTCAATATGGCATTCAACACTTCCAAGACTTTTACCCTACAGAGGTGTCAGGCTAAGATAAATAAGTTAGGCAGCTGAGAAGAGAGCGTGCATACCAACCAAGAACCAACCAAGAATTGGAGTGAGGATACATGCTTACCAAACCTTCTCCATATGGAGAAATGGTACATAGTCACCAAGCCTATTCCATTTTGAGAAAAACTACATACTTTCTCAGCATTGTAGTGACACTATTGTGGTTGTGTGTTAGTGTGTGCTGTAGTGTATGTCGCTCCACGTGGAGCAGGTAAATATTAAGTATAGAATGCCTAAGATTTTTGCACAGTACTGTACTCATCATCTACTACGAATCTACTTCAGATGTCAAGAGAGTACATCATGACCAAACATACTCCATGTGGAGAAAGGGTACAAACTTAGTCAGCAAGAATAACTAAGAAAATCCTAAAATATTTGAAAAGCTAGAATATCCAGCCCATACCACAACTTGTGCAAAGACA
Source organism: Parotocinclus maculicauda (assembly GCA_034780255.1). Classification (NCBI taxonomy): domain Eukaryota; kingdom Metazoa; phylum Chordata; class Actinopteri; order Siluriformes; family Loricariidae; genus Parotocinclus; species Parotocinclus maculicauda. Next base: position 8,114 of record JAUZSU010162678.1, on the reverse strand, counting down.
GAATGCCCTTTAAACTTGCTCCATTAGGTAAGAAAGAAACTGTCCACCAATTTTGCTTTTTGATTGAAAGAGTAATCCACAAAGCTTGCTCCATCAGAGGTTAGAGGGAATGTGTCCACCAAGCTGGCTCCATGATGGAGAGAAAAAGTCTGCACACTAAGCTTGGTCCATGAAACAGAGAGAAAATGCCCACTAAGCTGTTTCCATGATGGAGTCCACTAAACATAATTCATGAGAACAGAAGTAAAGTTGCGACAAAGCTGGCTACATAATGGAAAGGAGTCTGCCATCAAAATCTGCTCCCTAGCAATTGTGGAAATGTTTCCCCAGAGCTATCACATATTCCTCATTACACTAAAGGACATTACCAGGGATATTGCCCCAATCATCTGCTCTTATATGACATATGTTTTCTCTATAAAAATCATATTTGCTAGTATTTTTTAAGTTGTTCTGCTATATATGGTGTTCTATTTGTGCTGTTATTTAGGCCAGTATTTTCCTGTAAAAGAGGAAGGATGCTGTATGGGATGCCAGTTCGTCCCAGAGTCCGGTCACTACATCACCCAACCTTCATGCTGCAAACTCGGCCTGGAGCTCAGGGACTGCTGTTTAAAGTCTAAAGTTTAAATTAAAAAGAAGTGTTAATTGTGTTAATTACCCCACTCCACTTGCACACAGTGTATATCTTTAAAAAGCCGAACTGTTAATTTAGCAGTGTGATTTTTATACATGTTGTGAAGATAATTAAGTTTTGGCAGTGTAAATTTACCAGTGTAAATAAGGAACACAGAATAAACTAAACCAGCAATTTTTGCTTATATGACTTTTATTTTGTATCATATGTGATAAAGCAGGTATTTATAGTACTATAATACAATATAATTACTACTCACAAAAATTAGGGTATATTTCATGATACTGTTCAGTTTTGTGAGCAGTATAACATACTTATCACTTATCACAAAATATGCTTTTAATGTTTAAATGGTTTATTTTTAAACAACATATTGTAACATATTATATATTCAATGTATTTTATATTAAATAGGATATGTTAAATATATCTCAAACATCCTATTTAAAAGTAACAACTGAGTAAAAAAAATAGCACTGGCTTTTAGCATAGGCGTCCCAAAGCCACATACTTCTTGAAAAGCTCAGACAATCCAACAGGGGGCAGAAATCATGAAGTAGATCATATCACAACAGGCTTATATGGAGAATCATGATAGTGTTGATGACAGAGAGGCCTTAGAAATGCATGTATCAGATATAATGCAATTGGTGTTATAACCAGCAGAAGAACATACAGCGACTGTCCATGGATAAAACATCAGACGATGTCAAGATGGAGAGATTAAATGGATGAATGGATAGATAAAATGGGGGAAGAAATTAAATGTGCAATAAGGCAAAACGTAAATTAAAAAAAAAAAAAAAATAGAAAAATAGAAATACAAGTTAAATTAGTGGCCATGTACCTTATGCATATTTCAAAAACAAGGCTTATTCTTTTTTTGTTTTTAGGAAGTTATAAATTACACCATTTTGTGTGTTGTTTTTTCTTTATGAATGATAAATACAAGATATCCATATTTAATTACTCATAAATGCTAAACCTGTGACATTATTTAAATATCTGCATTACCAAAAGGTGAATTGTGTATTTGGTTCTAAAAGGTAACCATTTTGGTAATATTCTCTTGAGTCATATTAAGATAAAACTGCTGACAAAAATGCAGATATTTAAAAATTGACACAATAACAAAATCACAATTTTAGATTTTTTGAGTAATTAAGGGAATTATAAGGATACCTTGTATTTAAAGAGCCACATAAACTTCAGAATAGAAAAAAAAATAATAATTTCGATGTATATAAAGACAAAAAGGCTATCTTATGATAACACAGATTACAATCTTCTTTAGAGATACAGGTTTAGACCTGATCCCCCCAAATTATTGCACCATTGTGATTAACTCTTCATTAAGCATACAGTACTTCTGCAGAAAATAAGAATTAAACATTGTTCATAGAATACAAACATTCTTATTGACTTTATATCCTAAACCATGTCGACTCATTTAATTACACACACCTTTAAACATAAAGCATAAATGCATGTATCACATATGAAGTTGATTGGTGTTATAACCAGCACAAGAACACAATGTAAATTTTCGTAGATAAAATGGGTGGAAAGATGGATATATTAAATAGACGGATAGGAAAAATAGATGGAGAAATGAACCGAGCAGAAAGCAGTAAGGCAAAAAGTAACATTAAGAAAATTTTAATCTTATGGAAATACAAGTTAAATCAGACTATACTGCTAATTGTTATACCTTACGCACAACTTTAACTCGAGGCAGTAAATTATGTCTTAACAAACACAATACCTTTTGGTGAAAACAAATAGACTTCAGCTCAAGACATAGCCCTCCAGAGAGATTGATGAGTCAACCTCTGACCCTGGTCTCAGCAGAAATCAGCAGTGTGACGTACGTGATTTCACAGGATTGGCCTGCCTGCTTTGATTTCCATTTAGCCTTCCATTGGAATGAAGCATCTCTCAGTTCCAGTGGGATGTGAGGTTCTTTCATGAAGGATCTTCGCAAGGTCGTCACAGTTCGCTTGAGTTATAATGGCTCCTTATAAATTTCAGGCTGTATAAAAAACAGCATAGGTTCCTGGGATTAACAAGAGAACATCAGTCACCAGAGTTTGGGCTTTTGTCTGACTTTACCTGACACTGTTTTTCCCTTGAGGAAGCAACCTGCATCCAATAACAGTGCAATCAGTCACACTGATATTGCAAAATACTTTATGCATGTCACCCAATTAAAATTAAGACAATAATTAAACCAGAGAAAAAAACATGCTGGAATCAATTACTGCTGCTTTACTGCAACTAATTCAGCATATGATCAGTTTAGAGGACTGCATGTATGTGGATTAAAAAACAAATGTTCTTAAAGGACACACTTTATATTGGTTCCCCCAAACTATTTCTGCATTGTGATTAACTGTATGTGATTCTTTATTTGCCAGTCATTCAGCAAACAGTACTTCTGCAGACAGTAAGACAGTTGTCTAAACCCACTCTCAGTGCTGGTGAGCCCTTGGTTTTACCAAACCAAGGTCCAAAACATTTTACCAAAGTCCAAAACATGCGTTAATCCAATAACTGCATAAAATCTCATTTTGACTTTACATGCACTTCAGTGATAAGAAAATGGGAAACCTATAAGTTTGCATGACTCAGATAATAATCAGATTTCTACTTTCCACCCAGCCAATAATCTCACAAAGTGGTGGCTAAGATTTGACATAAATTTCAAAATGGATTAATAAATAATAACATTATTTAATTTCACGAGCATATACTGCATTTTATAGTCTCAACAATATGTCCAATAGCTGTTGGTGTTGCATTTAATTTCAGGGTTGCCAGATACAAGACGAAAAAACAACGAGCCCTATGGAAGAAATGCAAATGTCAGCAATCTTTTGGAATAAGTGGACCTGGCAACAATGGTATAATCTTTCATGTTATATTTGCATACATGCACAGTCTGAGAAACCCACATTTTATTGTGTTTCCTAGTCTGATTCTTATACCACAGTATGCTGTTTACATGACTACATAAATAATTAACTAACTGCAGAATGATCGGATTATACAGTGGGTGTAAACACATTCAGTGTTTTTCTATATCCTCCTCAACTGTTGGCTAATTGCAGCATTGTATTTGGACTACTTAATTTCAAACTCTGTCCAACATTGACGCTCCAAGCATTCTGCAGTGACAGCTCATATGGATGACGTTGATGATGAGTTTTGTTATTTCTGATTGCTGAACCATCTAGTATTTGGCATCACAGAGTATAACACGCAATGATTCACTTTCTTATTCAATCCAACATAGGGCACATATACTTAGACACTCATACACACACTCAGACTCCAGGAATAATTTAGATACACCTGTTAAACTAACACATGTTGGACTATGAGATAACAGGAATGACTAAATGTCATAGCAAGCTTGGCCAAATATTGAGTAAACATGTTCATGTGACTCTATATACTGACATTCCAGTGAACAGTGTTCTCCAGTGTGCCAAAACTTTGGAAGCAGCTTTTCTGTTTAAGCATGACAATGCCTTTGAGAGGTCTATAAAGACAATATTTGGCATGTTTGGTGTTGAAAACATGTCTGTTCTGCACAGAGCACTGACCTAAACCTTGTCAAAAACCTTTGTGATTAATTGAAATACTGACTGTGAGTCAAGTATTACCTCCCAATATCAGTGCTTAACCTAATTAATGCTTTTGTGGTAAAATAGAAATGAAGCCCTGCAGCAAACCTCTCTAGAAGGGCAGAAGAGATCATAGCAGCAAAGGTGGGACAACTAAGCATTATATATTAATATTAAATTAACTCTGATCTGTTCCCCCAGCACCAGTTCTCACACCGAGCTGTTTTTTGTCACCAGTTCCAGTCCTCATACATTTGCTCAGACCACATGAAGGGACGTGAACTCCAACTCCCCATCTCCTCATGATTGAGGATGTCATGAAACCTCTACAATTGAAAAAAGGCTTTAGTATCCTGTTAGCATTAAAGCCTACAGGTTCCTGTGGCATATCTGTTCACAGATATGTTGCCGAAGCTTGCGTCCCTGCTGTATGCAGGATGTCCTGAACATATTGCTGAGCTGTTCACAAGTGAATCACTACTACTACTCATAAGCAATGTTTTCCCAGATCATCACTTCAGCAGTTGGGACAGTGTGATGTCCAACAGCAAAGGCAGAATTGGACCGCTCACCCCGAGGCCTCCATACTCAAACCCGTATATCGCCTAATCCCAAACGGAATTCACAGTCTCATAATAGAGTTCCAGTCCATAGCAGTCTAGATTTCTTGTTCATGAGACTGCTGCAAATGACAGTGGTGTGTAGTGAAGTTGCCACCTGTGTCTCAATGGAAGACTGTGGAAGCTGCTCATGCTTGCCAGAGGATCAAACTATCCCTTCTACTGGTTTGCTGTCTGGAGCCTGTTCACTGTGTATGTATGTTCCACTGATCCCAACATCTCTTAATAGCTTGATCAAAAATGCCTAGATGGCAGGAAGTTCACTGAAAGAACCATCCTGCTTCTCTCAGTCAAATGATGCAACCCCTCTCAAACTGGACAAATTGTCATTGAGAGGTACACTACCCAAAAACAGGTACTTGACGAATGACCCATAACCATTTACATATCTGCCTGAGACATAACTGAATGCCATGTTTTGCAGCACTCCCACATATCTATCTTTTTTGTCCATGTACCATATTTTTGTCAATTAATACATATTTAGTCTCTATAATTACAATTATTAACCCCTGGTTTAATATTTCAAGAGCCAACCATACAAAATCCACACATTGTTCATCTTGAAAAATAATCTAAGTCTTGTAGAAAATATGCCCACATATTATTTGCTATTATTGACTGTGGGAGGTTGGGGCAAAAGGTGATTGTTTTTGTCTGAAAATTGGAAATTGGCAAGTCAATACATGAAATGTTATGGCTAGATTTTGCCTTTAGTGCTGTGACTGCTGGGCTTAAGCTGCTTTATCTTATGTATCTAAAGCTTTATGCTAATTGCTGAACTCACATAATTACGTGATATACAAGCATCAATGCTGAGCAATGCAGAGGAATCTAGTAAACAAATAATGTCACACTAAGAGAATAACTTTTTTAGTATGTACTGCCATAAAAACAAGCAAAACAACAGGGAACACAGAGACTTGAACATTTATGGAATGTTTATACATTCTTCAAAAGGTCCCTGTGTATATTATCCATGTCATGTCACCAGCAATGAATGTCATTAATAGACTTATTGAAATATAAATATCTACTGACCTTTTTTTCGAATTAACAAGACCATGTAAAATATCACTTTTTTCTGAAATGCTCTACTTTTATTAGGAACTATAATATAGCTTTGATTGCCCCAGCTGTTGGTAATGTGTGGTTAGGAATGCTGATGAGTAGCCTGTACATAAAAGAATGAATAAAACATTATGACTTTGATCACCTAGGAGGATACTTTGGTTTTAAGGTACAATATAGGCACAATAAATTCTCCAATTAGGCCAATAAAAAAGTCAGTTGGAGTTACAAGCCCTGTGTTTGAACACTTATTGCACACATTTATGTTAATTCCCATTTTATTGATTCATTTGAGTCATTTTATTGCTTTCAAAGGAATGGGAAAAGGAAAAATGTAAAAGTTAATCCTAACCTTTAGAACTAATGGCACTATAGTAGAAGCTAAGGCATTATTAATATATAATCTAATCTACATGATGGGGACATGTTAGTAATTTTTATGCAGCACGTTCATTACAGCCCTAGTACAGACAATAAAAAGAGACATCTGAATAAAATTGGCATGTTTTGTCTCACAAAAGTTGTCGTGTCCGGTTGTGTAACTGTAGGAAGATTAACCAAAATGTAATCACTAAGGCTAACATAAGCCAGTGATATTCAGCATGTCCCTTCATTTCTAAATGTGATATGATTTAAGTATGATAAATGAGTGAGCACACAACACTTCACCAAGTAAAACGATTAATTACATTTAATCTTGGTGCACGGCACTCAAGTGGAGCCTGTGGTAGGCTTGTCTCATTGATATATTGTTTTTGTGAGAGAAGGCGGCTAGATTTCAATCTATATCTGAGTAGTTGAGTTATTAAATCCAATCAATCTATGTACAGAGTCATAATATCTCTATAGCACTGACTGTATGATAATTATGAAGAATCATAACGGTCAGCTCTTAATACATCCACATATGGCTCCATTTAAACTGTTTTTATACAAAAACTGGCACAATGGTTACACTTTCCCACAGACTCTAGACTATGGATTTATTAAATGTATTTATCAAAGAATTCTAAATGCCAGAATCATTGGCAAAAAAATGCAAACCTGCCTCTTCAACCATGGCCTTTAATTTATATTACAGTCACATCAATCCACCTGCCTTACTTGTCACATAATGTTAAAAACACTTAAGGCACTCTCTGCGATAAGATACATTGATATAGAAGTGATATGTCTGACTCTGTCAGTCAGACAGTAGCTCATGGATCTCAGTTCACTAAAATAAGTAATGCACTGCTCAAACAGTGATACAGATTCAGCTTCCATGAAGTTTGTCATGCCTCTTTTTCTCTCTTTTCCTTGTGCTGTCTCTCTATCTCATCTCATCCTAACCTCAGTCTGAGACAGAAGCTACATTTCTGACACTTCTGAGAAGCAGCCAGAGGCCCAGAGACTGAATGGCATTCCATGACAAAGGCATAGGTCTGTGTTTAAGTGACAGTCTAATGGATTTATGATGCTGAAAGCTTGTCACGGAGGCTCTCAGTGGTCTTATTGTGTTTTAGGAGAGTAAAAAAGCATTTAAAGCAGTCTCTTTTTTGTTGAACTTCTGACCCTTATTTGTGGCTAATGTACAGCAAGAGTGGGATTTCTAAAATGTACCAGGTTATATTTGCCATTTAAAAACCTTGAATATGCATATCCGTCATAAAAATGAACAAATAAATGACTAAAATGGTGTTCCAACCCAACATCTTTAGGCTTACTAAAAGTCTAGAAAACATAAATATGCAAATAGGAAACAATCTCTTGTGTTTTTGCCTTGTATAAAAGTATCCCAGATAAATGCTAAAAGTCAACATTAGCTGATTTGAGCAAGATTTCCAGTAAAGTCTCATTATCTTTAAAATGTATTTTCTAAATAAATCTTTCAAAATGTATTGACATCTATCATATTTAGCATTGCTAATATTAGCCAGATTAGCTTGTTAGCTAATAAATTAAATTGTGTCTCAAAAGTAAAAAATGTAGAAACATTTTAGTGAGTGAATGTATGTTTGGACTGGTAACCTGTCTATGGTTAATTCGTGTCGTGTCTTGTGACCTGTGCTCCCATATATATATATATATTTTGTTTACTCACCCATATATATATATATATATATATATATATATGGGTGAGTAAACAAAATTCAGGACACTGTTTCTGAATTCAGG
>JAUZSU010162667.1:0-13716 GCA_034780255.1 Parotocinclus maculicauda | reverse complement strand
GGCTGTGGTGGCTGCTGCACGCAATGTTGATCGTAAACAAATCAAGCACCTGACAGAATCTATGGATGGAAGGCTTTTGAGTGCCATCGTAAAGAAAGGTGGCTATATTGGTCACTGATTTGTTTTTGGTTTTGTTTTTGAATGTCAGAAATGTTTATTTATAAATTGTGTTGTTATATTGGTTTACCTGGTGAAAATAAACAAGTGAGATGGGTATATATTTGGTTTTTATTAAGTTGCCTAATAATTCTGCACAGTAATAGTTACCTGCACAAACAGATATCCTCCTAAGAAAGCCAAATCTAAAAAAAAACCACTCCAACTTCCAATAATATTAAGCTTTGATATTTGAGTCTTTTGGGTTGATTGAGAACATAGTTGTTGTTCAATAATAAACAGATTCCTCTCAAATACAACTTGCCTAATAATTTTGCAAACAGTGTATATGCCCAGAAAATTAGTAAACAGAGAAACTACTTTTACTTATTCCATCAGACAAAATTGGCTTACATACTACAAAATAAAGCGTTGTATTAATGTTGCAAGTTTTTTACTACATAAAAAAAGATTCAAAGATGTGGTTTCCGATTAGATGTGTTGTAGTCAAAACAGCAGAGACTGCAAGAGTCTGAGCCAAAACCAAGACTTTTAGTAGTGGAGTCCGAGTCCAGAACAACAAGACCCAGGATAAAATGAGACTAGGAATATAAAAATAAAACAGATAAAAAAATAAGAATAAAAAAAATATAATGGACAAAATTGAATTAGTTCACATTACATCCATCGGCATTCATTATATGTGATATTTATTAATACATATAATACTGTATTTCATTATATATTTTGTAAAATATAACATTAAATAATACATATTAATAAAAAATAATTAATTATAGTAAATTATACTATAATAAAATAATAAAATAAATTAATTATAATTATAATTAATTAATAATAAAGAAAAAATATTTGTGCTGCTCGTTTACGTTTGTTTTTACTTTTCTACTCACATTAGCCTACGATTATTAACCATTTAGATGAGGCAACAACTTCTTGAATTATGCCTTTAATTGCGTGGATTACTGACTTGTGTGGATCCTGGCTCTGGCTGTTACTGCTACCGCTAATGCTAGCACACCTAAATTATAACAAGCAAGTGCAAGTGTGGAGAGCTAACACAAATAATCCGCTCTTATAGTCGAGAGACTTTGCTGGAGTTATGAGAGCGGACTATGAACAACTTCTCCCCCGACACTGCTGGATACTATCCCTCGGGAGCTGATTAGAACCAAACGAAGCACAAAACGTGGAAGGAGAGGCGGAATTAAGAACTGCTGCAGCGGAGATTTAATCGCCCACTGCTCCCTTCAATCGTACTCACAAACCTGCGCTCAGTGAGCAACAAAGTTGACATTATAAGGGCATATAGTAGGTATTGTAATGAATTCCGCTAAGTATTTTTGTTATGTTTCAGTGAAAGTTGGTTACAGCCGACAATTTCTGACTTAGAGGAAGACACGACGAGGAGGCATCTGTGTATACTTAAACAATCTTTGGTGCAGGCAGCACTCACAGTGAAACATCAGATATGCAACCCAAATATGGAAATACTGGAAATTAATTTAAGACCATTTTGTTTACCCAGAGAGTTTGGATGTATTTTACTCTTTGTAGTATATGCCCCTCCTGCCCCTTGCTGACTCATGGTTTCATGAAGTATAACTTAAATAACCTGATGCTCCAGCAATAGTAGTTTGAGACAAATCAATGTCACCTGGACTCTGTGTTTCCTGGCTTTAAGCAATATGTAAAAAAATCAAACTAGGAAAAATAATATTTTGGACAAATATTTTGTAAATATTAAGAATGCTTATATTTCAATAGGCAAACCTCTCATTTATAACAAAATTTAAGAGAAGTAAGCCTTTAAGGATAGTTATAAGAATGTGGACAAATGTGAATAAGGAACAACTAAGAGTTAAACTGCAAGAAGCAAAAATAAAACATAGACAAGACCTCGAAAACAAATTTACAATTAATAATTTAAAAAAGGCATGGGACACCATGAAATCAGTGACAGGTATGCTGTGCCCAAACAAACATAATGCAACAGATGACTATGATCACTATGTATGATGACTATGTATAAATGACTATGAGTTTGCAAATTATCCAAATATTTACTTGACAAGATTGAATTATCTGGTAGCTTTGAGAAATGTAATCACATTTTTTACAAATATTTATCCGGGGCCTTCAGACAGAATTAAGATCCCTATTGATGAAGCTAGAAAAACATTTAATATCACTAACTTCCAAAAAAGTTGAAGGATCAGATAAGTGTAGTTTGTTTATGTTAGGGTTCGAGCCCGTTTGCGTTGTTCGCCGCAGTGCGTTATTTTACCCCGATCCCTTAGTGTTGTGTTTTCGTTTTCTTCCCACGTCCAGAATGGCGTTTGTTTTAATTGTCCGCGGCGATCAATTGGTTTGTTCTTTTACTTTACGCACCTGTTTTTCATTTCAGTTATTTAGTTTTGTTATATGAACCAATCGAACACGTTTGGGTCCCCGGCTCATTACGTTAATACACGTCTGTTTTGCGTTGCGTTTTCAGTGTTCCCTTTGCATTGTTTGTTTTTCGTTTCGTTTTTACAGTCCTGTATGGACTCCGCCGCTCGTCTTCCCCGGCAGCTGATGGCGCCCGGGACATGAGGCTGAAAGGGGCTGTACCTTGGACCCACGGCTTGAATGGCTCGCGTTTGGGTCCACGGTCGGAGGGGTCGCCTCCGGATCCTGGCCGCTAGAAGCTGCTATAGGGTTACTATAGGCGCCGACCCCTGTATCCGGCCGTAAAGGGCAGTCCGCTGGATCTTCGGCCATCATGGTCGTCTTTAGATCCCCGGCTCTGAAAGCTGTCCTTTGTTTCTTCCCCTTTATGTCTTTTACTTTCTTTCTGTTCAGGCTGTTTTTAGTTCTCTTTTCCTTTTTTTTTATGGGCTCGTTTGTGGTACCCCGGCTCTCATAGGCGCTGTTGCTTGGCCCCTGGCATGGAAGCCATCCTGGACCTTCTGACGCGGAGCCATTATGGCGGTACCGCGACCCCCACCGTCGCCGTGGGACCCTCTTCGCTCCAGCCCGTTCACGAACCCCTGGAACCCTATGGCCCTAGACCTCGACTCAGCAGACCCTCTGTGCCAAGGCTGTTCGCTGGACACCACGGGACTCTGGACTCTGGGCTCTACATCTACAAACTATTTGTATTAATAACATGCATGATTAATCTCAATTTGCATATAACACAAGTTGTGGCACAGAATATGCTGTTGCCACATTAGTTCATATAATCACTACATATCTAGATAAACCCCATAACTATACAAGAACACTTTTTCTATTTTATTCATTAGCCCTCAACACAATACAACCAAATATTTTACTTTTAAATAAGTCTGGGGTCGAACCCCTATTTGATTCACTGGTATGCCTCTTTTCTTACAAACAGTGTCCAGCTGGTTAAATTGAACAAGACACTTTCTTCTGCTATCTCAAATAATTTTTGGTTGCACCTCAGGGCTGCGTGAGCTCTGCTTTGCTTTTTACTCTATACCGACATGACTGTCGTTCAACATAAAATAATCAATATGTTTTAAAATACTCAGATAATATTGTTCTGTTAACATTATTACATGACTCAGGCAGCCCTGATCTGCACCAAGAGGGGGTTGTCATGGAGGTTACATAGAGGAGAAACAAACGCTCTGGAAATACAAAGAAAAGAGGAAATTGTGTCCAAAACCACTATTTGTCAACCCCATTATTATCAATAATGAGATATAATGAGTAATAATGAGTGGAGACTGATAAATATAATGGTGTAATTGATGCCACCTTATCATGAAAGCAACACATTGACTTTATCTGTAAAAAACTAAACAGAGAATTTATTTTCTCCATTATCTCATATCATTTGGAGCTACTCGACAGATACTTTTATTGTGTTATACTGCTATCATTTAGAGTGTTCTGTGGTATTATAATGCTGTGTGGTACAGTTGATTGTCCATATCTGTAAAGTCTAGATTGAAACATTTGATTAAAATCTGTCCAAAGATTGTGGGTCAGCCATTAGAAAGGCTGTATAAGACCGCTTATACTAACATAGTGCGGTTGGCCAAAAATATTATCTTTGATACTAAGCATTTTTTGAATAGTGAATTTGTAAATCTTTCATCTGGATGACAGTATGGTGTTTCATGGTTTAATAAGGTCGGATAGAAGAATTCTTTTGTACATCAGTCAATTCTTAAATTAAACAAGGAGCTAAATCCATAATTATTAAATATGTTGCAATAAGTGTAAATGTTGTATGTATTAAATAATGTCTGTGTCTTGTGTGTTGAAATGTTAATGTTTTAATGGAGCTACTGTTTTTATGCAAGACAAAATTCATTTATATGACAATAAATTACTATTAACCAATCATTCAATCAATCAATCAATCTACCTAATTTGTAATTAGTTATTATTATTATATTGTAGTCATAGTCAAACTAAGCCAGTGTAACTCTTGGAAGAAAATAATTTTACCTTCTTCTGTCAAACTTAATCATAATTCACCACATAAAGTTAGCTCATTGCAGCCAACAACATCCATTCTATCCATTTTATTATCATGTGAAAACATATGTTTCCTTCATCAGGTGCATAATGCAATTAATATGTGATTATTGATATTCTGCTGCAAACAGAAACAAACCAGAAATGGTCAAATCAAAACAAACAAACAAAGTATGGCTGAAAAAGTTTGTGAGGATAGGAATGTGGATGTTGTCTTACAGCAGAAGAGACTTAGTTGAACTTAATGACATTATGCTTATGAAGCTCCATATGAGCCAACTGCAGAAGCACTCAAGAGACTTAAAACCTCTTTCTTCCCCAGAGCTGTTTAAATGGCCCTCATGGAGGTTAATAACTAATATTGAATAAACCAGACAAACAAGAAGAGCCAGGAATAAGTGCATATGACAAGGACACACCAGCAAAGAATTAGACTAGACAAAGAAGAAAAGGTAATTACGCAGCTGGCAATAGATATAATACAATGGATAGAGGGTGACTGTGCTGGACAATGTGTGACAAATGCAGTCAAAAAATGTAGGTAGGAATCTCATTGGTTGTTCACTTTGAAGGGTTTTGCAAGGAATGTGAGAAGACAGTGGACATAATAACCCTATGGCAATATATATTACACATTTTTATTTGCCATGTGATAAACTATTATTATTATTATTGTTGATTATGTTAATGAAATAGAAAACTCTATTAATTTGTACTATTAATACTTATTATTATTACTTATCATCATTATTGTTACACGATTGCTCCTTTTGCCTATATTACTGCCATATTTATAATCTCTGCTAATGATTTGAAGCTATTCTTTCAGAACTGTTGACTATGAGTTTCACGCGATACTTAATTATACATTCTTGTTTGAAACTGTTTTTTGCATGTTTTTAGATCTTGCAATTTGATGTTGACAGAGAATAATGTCATGTAGACATGTAGACTATAGGTTTTAAAGCTGCAGCAATACAAAATGAAGTATGCATACTGAAGGATGCATTTAATTTGAGCATGACAATAAATCATGCACACATTAAAAGGTGATGCTGACACAGACTATGAGCAAAAACATTAAAATAAATGATGATACAGCTAAAAAATTGCCATTGTGGGTAAAAATCCTTAATCCATTTACACCATAATCCTTCCAACACAATCCCTATGACACACCCCCAGTCACCCTCTGCACAGATGTTTAAATTTTTTTTCCCTGTATATCCCTCATGCTTGGCAGTCTCCCTTATACTAATGAATTACTTTTCTAGTATGAACAGAAATATAAAGAAAATCTGTTTTAGAGCTTATGTTAATTCAGGATGATGGTCCACAGGCACAAACATGCATGTACATGTTGTGAATCATCTAGAATGTTTTTGCATAATTGTACACAGCTCACAAACATTATGGTGTATTTCTTTATGATAATTTTTGTGAGCGGTATAGAAAACTATATAGAGTTCACAGATTTTCTGCTAACCAGACCCACTGAACCCACTGATTGGAGGAATTTTTAGTTTAGCCAATTTCTCCATACAGAAACAGTTTAATCTCTGGGATGTTGGTGGGTTAGCTCACATGAACTGCTTCAGGTGCTTCATCCTTTAATAAAATTACATGTTTTTAGAGTTATTGCCTTCCTGTATGAGCTTCAGATTCAGTTCACAGACAAATGATCTGACATTTTCATTTTTAATTTTGCTGGTATAATTAATTGTTAATTGTTCCATAAATAACTGAAAGCAGTCCTGGTCTGGATGCAGCAAATTGGGCCCAAGGCAAAGCAAAGCAAAATGGGCCCATGAACATTAACAACTCTTTTACTGAGGTCCTAGTTCTAATTTCTCCCTATGATACACTTCCACAAACATGTTGTAGTGATTAGACTTTGAGAGGTTATTGCCTCCTGGATATGACATATGATGGCCAAGTTACCTGGATATAAAGTTTACATTTGTCATTCACAGGTGTGTCATATTGAATCATTTCTCTCCAAAAATAAATGATCAGATTGGTTATAATATTTTTGTCTAATTTTAATAGTTTAAATGGCTTCACTACCTTTAGGGATCGTGTATAAATGTGCTCCTATTTTAGATCATATTTATGCAGAAATTTTGAAAGGGTTTACAACATAAGTGACCATCCAAACAACATCCATTGACTTTAATTATCGACATCTGTTACTGTATGTGTGAATGTAACTTCTGGCCATGTGCTCGCTTGTTCCTTAGCTCATGTTTGAACTAGAGACTGTTCTAACTCAGTGGATGATACTTTTTGGGCAAGATAATTGTGTATATTTATTTGACCTTGTACTGTATTGTCTCTCCAAGCTGATGTTCTGGTACCAGCTCCAGGACCACACACTTAGATGTCTCTACTGGTCTTCATCAACAGAAACCAGTCCCACCATGCTTGGGCCAAACTGCAGTAACTCCCATTTAGTTATCAGAAGATGATGTGCCTACAAGAACTTCATGCTGAGGACTTAATATCTAATATCTTTTACATTATTTAATTAAATTGTTATTATTTATTTAATTTGACCATTAATACAAACTTAACTCTTTGAATTAACATCTGGGCCACTCAAGGATGATTGATCCCTTTTTGAGTCTTGGTCCTCCCAAGGTTCCTTCCTTTCATATTCAGGGAGTTTTTTCTTTTCACTGTCGCCCTAGGTTTACTCAAATTGTAATTTGCCTTTAAAAATAATTTAATATTGTAAAGCTTCTTTGACACCATTGTACCATTGTAAAACCTCTATATAAATAAATTTGCTTCTGATGCATTTACATACGGTTTGCTTACAGTTTTCTTGTGAAACTATACTTTATATTTACATTTACAATAAAATAAAAATGTTGTGTGATTATGGTAGTGTCCTGACAACATTCATTTTGGTAAATATCCTGTTTAGTATAATGTATTGAGATTGGTAACACTACAGTGTGCAATACACAGGTGGACACATATCTGAATATTCACAGCATTAGCACATTGGATGCATATTGGGCTTGTAAAAAATAAAGTCTTGCTTAATCCTGTCATGCACTAGAGATTAGTGTGCCTGCAGATGTGGAGTTACACCTGGGTGTGACATTTTTGACGGCCGGCAAAGGGGGGCAGGGGACGGGGTTTCATTGCTGGTAAGTATCATGTCAGACATGATGGCTTGCACCCTCTCTAATGAGGGGGATCGATGTCTCATACTCTTGCCACACCATGTCATGAATGAACGATAAATCAGCTGGGCAAAAAATGATATGTTGACAAATGCAGTTAGTTCACTCTTTTAATTGACACTAAGATATGGAAACATTCCTACTGCCACGAAAAAGGACAATGCAAAGGAAAAGAGGGCAAGAGGAGGATTTAGGAGAGAGCTAAAGAGATGACAAGATGAGGCAGGAAACACTGGCACATGTTGTCATTGTCTGATGGTTAGCATTACACTGCTTTCAAACAATCCTATGTTTAGAGGCACCTTTTTATGGAAATGTCAGCTCTGACAGACTAAGACAAACCAAGCATTGGGGTGTACAGGAAGTTGAGGGGATGTTTTTTTTAATTTATAGGTTTAATACATTCATTTAGTAGACGCCCTTATCCAGCACGATGTACAATTAATACAGTCTCACAATCCAAGCAATTGCAGGTTAAGGGTCTTGCAGAGGGACCCAACTGTGGCAGAGGTGGGATTTGAACCCTAAACCTTCTGGTCCATAGTCCAGTACCTTAACCAATAGGCTAAGGTAAACACAGGTCAGATAAACACAGGTCTATCTTATCTGTTTTGCTACTATATTCTGAACATGGCATTTGTCGGGTTCTTTGACATGCTATTGTCACAAAGTGCTGGATTTGGCATAATGTTTTAGTAAGACACCTAAATTATAGCTAGGCCATAAACGCTGGTGTATTTGAAAAAAAAAGTGATATAACATCATATACATATATATATTTCTCACACAAATTAGGGGATATTTCACTATAGAGGGTGAGTAAAATACACAGGACACCCTTTTATGTCAGAAACAAAAGGTACAATGACATATCTGAATACCCCAGCAAGTAATGGGTGAGAGGGACTATATTTTAGGCCATGTCCAGAACACAGCCACCATTTTGAAAGCCACCATATTGGATCAAGGGTTTTTTCAATGGGAAGGTGGTCATGTTGCATATTAAAGAAGATCAGAAATTAATTAGCACAATCAGATTTGCAATAGTTCTTGTTCAAAAGGTATCAACAAAGAAAGTTCAAAACTGTTGTTGTTCATCAGCAGGTAACTGGCGATTGGCGATTATGGTGCCCTGGGAATGCAGCTGTATATATATATATATATATATATATATATAAATATATATTCATTTTTAATTTTAAATTTTGCTGGTTTAATTAATTGTTTATTGTTCCATACATGATTGAAAGCAGTCCTGGTCTAGATGCAGCAAATTTACAAAAACTAATCAAAACAAAATGAGCCCATGAACATCAACAAACCTCTTTTACTAAGGTCCTCAGATTTCTCCTTTCTCCACTTCTACAAACATGTTGAGATTAGACTTTGAGAGGTTATTGTCTCCTGGATATGACATATGACAGCCAAGTCAGCAGATGACCTACTTGGTGCCTGCAGTGTTCTTTTCACAGTGATCTAGACATACCGAAGGGAAATCAATTCGTGATTTTTATTCCACTAGAGGGCAGTGGTATCCATCTGGGTTTACTATTCCACATTGACATGTATGTAAAACATTTAAATATATATGCTTTTTTTTAAAACAATAATAATCAATAATATAATCAAAACCAATAGTACCTATTTTTATATAAAGAAGCATATTCATCATTATATAAAGCTGTTTCTGTAGAATATAGGCTTTGAATTTAAGCTTGACACATTATTGTAAAACTTCAAAATCTATGTAAATGTAAAAATGAAACTCTATAATGACTGCTTCTTTTTTGTGTTGAACATGAGATTTATATTATAATTAATCACTTTATCTTGTTGACTGAACAAAACAAACTTAAAAAAAGCCCAATAAAAATTTACACAAAGAGTAAGAACAAGTGTGTTATGTGGCTTCTCCCAGAAACCTGGCTCTTTTCTGTGTTGCCAACGAAACTAAAATATTCAGAATTATTCTCAGTAAAATTATGTTGACCTAAGATGTGGCTCTTTTGAAGAACAAAAATTGTTCTAATGCATCAGTTATTTTATACCTATTGATCCTTTCACAGTCAGTCGTTGTCTCATTTTGCCCACATATGGAGATGTCTCACCAGGAATTTAAATACATACACAGGACCTGAATTAAGTGTATTGGTGTGCGGCATATAATTGTGTATCTGGCTATTAGTCTACTCTCCACAGACTAAATTGGCTTTGTGCGTGTCAGTGAAGCTCTAAAGACAGCATGCAGCATTTTTATTCTGATCTAAGGTAACCTCTGCATATTTTCTCATCACCATTTTTGTCTCAAACTGGTTAAAGGGGGGAAACTGCTAAACAATACACATCTATTTTTTGTGATCCATGGGCTTAAAGATTTTTTGTACCTGTAAAATTCTGTATATAAGCAAATCTGCCTGTGCTGCTACTCTCATAATTAATTTGCCATCAGGCCTGTATGGATGGGCCTGAATGGAACTCGGCCCACCCAAAACTGGGTCAGGTCAGTCAAACACCGGGTTATTATTGTTAATGCAATGTAAAGCATGACACAACTAAATTAAAACTACTAATGTAAACTGTAACACAATACAATAAGCATCAGTTTTTCAGGACTGCAAAAAATGAATTATGTTATGCTCATGTTAAGCTGTTATAAAGATAAGTTAAAGTATTTGAATAAAACAGTAAAACATGCTGGGCAGCAAGGTGGTGAAGTGGTTAGCAAATCTTTGGTTTTATACCCAAGTCAGACTCACCCTGTTTGTCTGGAGTTTCAGTGTTTTTCCCCTGTGTACTGTAATTTTACCGTGTTTGAGCTTGGTTCTTGCATTGCACCCTGTACTGCCAGACCTTATGATGCTGAATTGGATTAAGCAGGTATGAAAAATAATTAATGATTCCACCTATTATGGCAAATCTTATTAGAGGTGAGTGTTAGGATCGTCTAACTCGTGTTCCTCTTTAATTGACCTCATTTGTGTGTCTCTCAGGTGCCAAGTGGTTCCGCGCGCGGAGAAGCAAGACAAACAATCCACAGTTCAGCACGTATGGTTTATTTGTGAGACTGACCACGTAAAGATTCGTACACAGGGGTTATATAGTGACATTCAGGGTCAAGCAGGGCTCCGACACAGTGGAAAGTTCCACACGAAAACAAGTCCATCTCAGGCATAAACACGAAGAAGAACCAAAACAAAGTGCATGGGAAAGCAGCAACACTTCAAGGCCGCAGAGACACTGTTTTGCAGAGGTTCTGGGACAGTCTGTACAGCCATCATTTCATATGCAGAAGACACAGCAGCTTTCTCATAAAAAACATATTTACTCTTACAGTGAGTCTAGTTTTGGATCACTTTAGTATTACCGGGTTGCTGACAGAAGTACATTTATTCATGTTTTCTAGTTTCTAGTGATGCTGTAGCCAAACAGCTTGCATAAGGAAACTAAGTGGCATTTCAGGAGGTACGGGAGATGGAGACTGTGACTCATAGTTCAAACCAATATGGATTGTGATTTGGATTTGTAATAAATAACCATGTGCACTGTCTAACTAAACTCCCTCTAAAAACTAAAACTACGTATCCAAATAACACTAAACTGATATCAAGTGTATAAATATCAAAAATAAAATTATACTCCTGATCAGACAATAATGTGGGTACAAATGTAGGTATCACTGAAAAAATAACTCGTAACAAATAAATAAATCCTCGTAACAATTTGCACTATTTTTTTTAAAGTAAAATTTACTGGTGTAATATCAAGTACAACTTACTTGCCAATATTAAGTAAAATGTACTTACCATAAAAGGACGTTTTTGTGAAAAAATTAGGTAAATGTTACTTTACTATATTTAAGTTACAAGTTATATGTATTTAAATTATTTAAGTAAAGTCAATTTAGTTTTTTAATAGACAGTCATCAAAATATTAAGTAACTTGTAATTTTTCAAATGTTAGAGTTGATCATTTTTTCGAGTTTGACATTTTTGTTATTTTAATAATTGTTATAATTATGCAAGTATTGCTGCTTTTCTTTTGATAAAAGCTACTAAATAAGTGTAATTATTTTCTCTATGTATTTAAAATACTTAATCAAAAATCACAAACTAAAATACACATAAAAATGTTTATTTAACAACATTAAACACAAACATAACAGTGGCATGATTGGCATCCTGCATAAACATGACTACAAAACATGCAGACCACCAATGTCATTAAAACTATACTTTAACATTCAAGACAGTAGCTTGTACTTTTGGGGACAGCTTAATGACATCCAGCTCTAAAAAAAGTTTCTGAAACACCTCAAAGGTGTAATGCAGTGTTGGGGGGTACGCAAGGTTGAGGGCATAGATCAGCCCCATAAGCAGTGCACAAGCTTTAGTCGTACTGCCACATCCTGGCAAAATCTTTCTGCCTTCAAGAAGGATGGATACATCCACTGGATCCTCTCCATTAAAGCCATGAAGAACCAGGATCTTGAGGATGTGTTGACTGATGTCACTATAGCTGTCCTCCTGCATGCATTTTGCAAGAAAATGCAGACAATTTATTTAATATGAGAAACACATAAACATAGAAGTGCTTAAATAATTTGAACTGACTTTATCATCAGGGCAGAATAAACATATGCTAAAACAACTATCATTAAACATAGCTTAGATTATGTCAAATCGAGTTACATCTAAGCGACAGTGGGCAATAAAACATTAGAGGATCATGGTGCAAGTGTCAATGCACTTTTACAGTGCCAGGTACTGTAACCCTATGGCTTTGTAATCCCAAAGCACATTTACATTTTTGTGATTGTACTTAATTTAAATCCATTTAGCTCTTCCAGTTAATACTGCTATTTTCAGAAGACCGTAAATTTATACTGCTATTCAAGCTGTATAGTCAGATTTTGTGGACTAAACAGTACATTAGGGTAAAAAAACTGGGCATTACCAGGCAATCTTCAAAAAATTGTTCCTCTTTCTCTCCAAGGTACAGTTTGAGGCTGTGGATAACAGCATCACGTCTCATTTCAATGTTTTGGTTCCGAGAACAGATTAATATTTTCAACACTGAATAATTATTCACATACAATTTGTCAAGTTACAATGGAATACATGTGCTAAGAGCAGTATGCAGAGCAAAATGGAAGGATTCGTGTAAGAGAACACTTGGATATAAGGAGCTCATTCTAAGCTAATGGAAACTTGACGATTCAGGGTTTCAGATGATTTATACACCAATGAAAACACCATTACGAATAAAATATACTAATTAACCCCTTAAACAATTGAAGCTTTACCCAAAGTGCCCGAACTTGGCACTGCCGTCTTGCTAGTTTTACTTCAGCCGATTACAGCAGATAAAGCGCATTAAAAGAATATTACAATGGAGAAATCACAAAGTTTGTTTTTTCAGTGTATAATCTGCAGGAAACACTCAGCTTACAAGGAAATCCGAAATTGCTTTATGTCTGACCGACAGAATGGCAGAAGTTTGTGCTCTAAATCCCAGCAGAGATGGAGCTCCTCAGGTTCCGATAGGCCAGATGCAGGCGAAATTGATTTTTAATCAGTACTCTACCGAAGCGCCAACAGGGCAAACGTGCAGAGAGCACGGAGGCAAGGCACGGAGGTAGTCTAAACGCCAGAGGGCGAAGATGAGTTTAGAAAGCAATGCCGGGGCACGTATGATTCAAAAGCGCAGCCGGGTGGCCACTCTAGCCAGGGCGTGTCTCATTTCGAGAGGGAGGCTGACTAGAGTGAGGTTCAAAAGGCGCCGAAGCACCAGGGGGCGAGCGTGAGCTTGGGCGCACATGTGGTGCGAAAAAGTCAAGCCGGGGCACGTTCCATTCAGGACAAGCAGCCGGCTGGAGTAAGGCTCGTTGAGTGCCGACGACGGAGGA
>JAUZSU010162656.1:0-13716 GCA_034780255.1 Parotocinclus maculicauda | reverse complement strand
AAAAGACAGTTCCCGGCCAAGAGTCTTCTGACTGTAGAAGGGTCAAATTGGCATGTTATGCTGTATGAATTATGAAATTTGCTCATTTTGCCTGATAAAAACCTGTTTGCCTAAGTCAGAGTCAAAAAGTGTATGATGATTTTAATTCTAGTGTATTACCATCATAAAATATTGCTCACAAAAATAGGGAATACCCCAAAATTAAATATCCCCTAATAAAGCAGTGTATTTAAAGTGTGTATATAAAAAGTGTATATAAAATGACTAATTATTGCATTTATTAACACACTGATTCTATTACATCATATTCCCAGTGACCCCCGCAGTAACTTTCCATACTGCACACACAAGTCACCACTTTGTACTTGGTTTATTCTATCATAGTAGAATGCCAAATGGGAATACTAACACATTTAGCAAGGATTCTTTGATCCTGTGCTCCTTACCCTAATATACTTAATACATGCTGGTGCGCTTTAGGTGGCTGATTAAATATCAACACTCTCAACATGTGATAAGTAGATTCATCTCATGTTCGCTTTATAAGTCTCAGCTTTCCTGCTGTGCTTTTGGGGCCATCACTTATGAGAGAACATTTGACTAACTACTGTACAGTTGGCAACTACATATAAATATTTAGACTTTGTAGTGAGAAAAAAGCAACATATTAAGAAAATGCATTAACCTTAATAATATGCATCTAAAAGGCAAACATTTGCAAGTTTATATTGTTCTATGAAATCTTCACCCTGTATAGACTGCTACACAACATGTGACATTAAGCATCTGATATACATTTTGAATTGATATTCCTTATATTCAACCAGACAGGGATGTTCAGGAACTTAACCTTGTTGTTCAATCTGACCCATAGAAGAATGTGACACTGCTGGCTACTCATTTGGAATCTAGACTTTGGTAAAGCAGTCTATTGTTCTATTAATAAAAGCGGTACACTAATTAACCTGAAGTTGAACGCTTAAACTGTACATTGTGGTATACATTGTATGACAAATATTTGAGTGTTTTCAAGCAAATTATTAAATGTGCTAGCAGCTCTGTTTTGTACAATAGACAGATCGAAGTTGAAATAGGGCATTTAAATGTGTTTTATATCTTATCTCTAGTGTTAAAAGAACTTTACTTTGCACTTTAGATGCAAATATCACAATTTCACCATATGGCAGATTTTCTTACATTATCACACACTTTATTCCTAAATTCTTGAAAGTGCTTTTAAAGGGTGAAAGGTTTCTTCTCTTTGGTTATGGTGACAGAATGTGGAAGGAGGAATTGCCTCATACTCCTCCGTGCTCTCGTGGTATGTGTGTTCCCACTTTTGTTTGACACTTCACTCATTTTCCACCTGACTGAAAGCATCATCTGAAAGTGCTGTCTTTCAACCATAATCTTAGTGGAGCAGGAGAGGTCAGAGTCACCCGAGTGATAAAAATAATGAGCTTTGGGCAGCGCTGGTCAGAAAAAACTACATAGACCACAAAGTAAAGGCAACAAGCATTAGCTGAATAATCTATCACAGATGCACTCTAATTGTTCTTCTTCAACTAAAGTTTAGCACATTGTGGAGGAGCCAAATGCCCTAACAAGGTTAAATACCACCAAAACGTAATAAAAAGAAGCTTTGAAATGTCCTCAAGCTAAAGGTTTAACATTAGCAAGAACCTTGAGCCTCATTTCTTTTGAAAATGTACTAAAATGGTAATTAAAGCTAAACACACAAGAATAGAATAAATACATAAATGCATTAAAAAATTAATTCTGTAATTCAGGTAAAAGCTTTATTTTTACAACTGAAACATTGCAAATATAACAATGCAAATACTTAATGGAGACAACAGGAACATCCTGAGATTAAAAAATGCAACTTAATGTAGGGAAAACATTGGGGAAATTAAGTTTTTAAATGAAATATCACAATGAAATATCTTCTAATTTCTGTGAGCAGTGTACATTTCATTAATTCAGAAACTATATAATCTCCTGTTGCTCAAATGTAAGAGCAGGTGGCTGGAAACAGCAGTTACAGGGTTCCTGAAATATAGGTGATGTCCAAACTGAGTTAAACTTCGCAAGATAAACTCAGTTTTGGTTTCTTTAATCACAAATGTACTAATTTCACTTATTGCTTAATTCTATTGATCCTAATGAATATTTGTACAAATAACTGTGACAAAGTTAATTATGTAAATAAAACAAATGAAAATCACCATTTAGTCTCCTCCAAATTCTCAAGAGATTTCTGAAACATTTGCAGCATCTATCTATTTCTGAGGAAAAACTGTCTGTGGGTTGAGCAATATAAAACAAAGCACAAAACAACAAAGCAACTTCAGTGTTATCTGACCTTTGACTTTGACTACACACTCAGTGATTATCTGATAAACATTAGAGACTACAGACTGGGCAAACACTGACTAACTACAGACTCAGACGTCACAGTCTGACCATTGAAATGGATTGACGCAGACAGTGGTGCACTGTGAGACCTCAGAGGTAGAGACAAAGCTGACATCCTAACCCAATGAGGCAAATATGATTCAGTCAGAACCCATTTCTGCAATACAATAAACTCAGCAGCCTCTACCCAGAGTTTCTCCACATGAGAAACTACGATACTGAGCTACTTACTAGGAGACAAGAGGGATGTCAGTCTCACAGCAGCACAGGTATTAACAGCCACAAACTGAGAGACACCCACTAATCTCTAATAACCTAATAATGCTGTAATTTAGTGCAATGTTCTGTAGTTTGTTTAATTAATTCTTAATCCCTAATCTTGCTCTTCTGCTTAACTTCTTTTGATTATTTTACACATTGTTAATTACTACTTTGTAAATGTTTTGGCAATAATATACCTTCAGCATTCGTGCCAATAAAGTGCTTTGAGCTTGAACTTCTAAAACCGCCTCCATAACTGTCAGTCAGCATGCATAAAGTCAGCAGATGGATCGTATTTTAGTTATTGCAGATCATAAACATTTATAATGACTTGGTATAAGTAATTTAAAATCTTGCATCAAAGAACTGAAGCAATTTATACAGGTTGCTTGTAAAAGTCCACCAACTGGTTATCTACCAAAACATTGTTTTAAATTTTGCAACTCCATACCTAGCAAATACATATACAAATACATAAATACATATACTACGATTCTGTTTGGGTACAGTTAGGCCATAAAATACTGACACTGGTGCGCTGTATTAAATATGACAATTTCTAAACTCCTGCTCTAAATTTCTAAATAAAAATGAGGCACCATTAGAAGGTGGCGTCATAGTGAATTGAGAAGCTTATTTCAGAGGGGCAAAAACAGAATAATTTCACTCTTTCTCTTAAACAATCGCATTGGTCGCAGAGCCCAGGTTCAAAGGGACTGATAAAAGCTGGACTGGCAATTCCACTGGGCCAACATTCTACCCATTAATTAACTGTGGTGTCCACTCCAATGTTGCCAGTTTTACACTCTTTGCCAATCTGTCCGTTTCAGTTCCAGCTCGCTTCCAATTTGAAGTCCCAATCCCCCTGCATGTTCAAATGATCCATGCTGAGTTGATTACAGCAGACTGTAATTTACTGGGCTCACTGATATGCATGCATGTCCTCTCAACCACTATATTTCAGCAATGCTAATTGCCCAGTTTGTGCCTTAGGGAACTTTATATTTTTATGGCCGTTTTGAAATTGATATGTGCCTGTAATTGCTTATGCTATATAATACACTAGTATATATTGAAAATAGACATTTAAGATTATTGTTCTTTTGGGGAACTGGTTTCTAATTTATTAATTAATATTATTTTTTGTCCAACAGAACATATACACACTAGCAATGACAAATTGTAAAATAAATCATAGCCACACAGACGTTGGTTATTCCCATGACTAAAATAGCTAGTAAGAAGTACACATACTGTATTTTTGCATTTTAGTGTGCAGTAGTTTCTCTTACATTCAGGAGACTTAATGGTGATTTATTTATCAACTTTTTCTGTCTTAAAATGCACTGAGAATAACAGAAATAGGCAATACTATTGTATGGAATTTTTCTATTTTGCTTGCTACTCATATAAAGCTAATTTAACTATGGCACCACCATTCAAGTCCAGCTAAGTGATCACGCCAATGTTCCAAGGAGTTGTTACCTATGAGCCACAGGATCTGTTCTAGTTTCCAGCTGAATAAAACATATTACAAGCTTTACAATTGATGCTGTAAAAAAAGTTATGATATTCATTCAGTGATGATTAAAGACATAAGAAATAAATGTACTTGTTGTGCAAGTCTTGGCCAACTATTAGATTTGTTGTTTTATTAATTGTATATTGACCATATCGATCATAGTTACTTATGTCATATGTATTTGTTAAATACAAATACATGTTAAATGTGCCTCCTTTGATTGAAGAATTCATAGGATCTTCATGCTAATTTTTGTGAGCTTTAGCATATCTTAGTCTTTTCATCATGTTCTCCTTCTGAAGAACTGGCTTGTAGGCTGCTTCCCCTCGAAAAAGAGGAAAAGGGACCTTTGGGTCCCCTTGGGATCTTGATGAAGCCGCTGAAATTGCTCACACAATTTTTGCCACTATAGTTTTTACTATAGTTTTTATGGTCTTTCTTTTTTTCTTGTTGTATTCTAATAAAGGGACTGAGAAAAAAGTATATATGGTTATTATAACAATGTTAAATCAATGGAGGCCTAAGACAGTTATGCCACGACCTTATGTTATGCCGTGAAACATGAACAATTAAATAATAGCCACTTAATCAAATTTCTAACAAGTAAAAACCCCTAAAAAAGTAGAGTGCTAGAACAAAAAAGCATTTTTATGTATTTAGTTCATTTCCTCAGCAATATATGCAACATGAGCACAAAGACACTTGAGCATAGTGCAAATAACTATGAACATGTTTTATAAAACAATTAAGAAATGTGAGATTAGTGGATGCTTTTTGTCTCAGGACAACAATTTAAAACTGAGGTAATAATCCATTTTTGTAATTTCCATTTGACTCAACTGTTGTGTATGAGAAACAACAGAGATCTCTTTTCAGACCTTATTTTTCAATGTGTAGCCAAAGACTTGACTCTGACAGCTGTAATTCCAGCATTACAAGAGGCAAAGCTTGATCAACATGGTGATACATGGTGGGTTTTCTCTTTGAAGTAAATCATCAGACCTCCAAAATGGGACTTTGCACGTAATGCTCATGTTCAAGCACCTTGCAGATTGCCAGTCATACAGTATTGCCAAGTTTTGTCATGTAGTGAAGTGTTGACTATTAGCATTTCATTGCAGGGTGAAGGTACCAAGATATCGCAGATTTGCGTCAGAACCATGTCGACATTCTAAAATTTTGTCCAGAACTGAGTTGGATATTTATTTTTTTTTGCACCAAATGTTTGGTTTTGCTGTTTTTGACATGTAGACAAATAACTGCTTTCATCAACATCCAGTTAAACTGTCTAGTGGAGAGATGGTTTTCTGGCATGTTCAATTTTAGTTGGTTGGTTTGTGCTGGAATACAACATCCTGGCTCCACAAAGCTGCCACTGTTGGACAGTGACTTTAGAAGCTGGACCTGAGAAGTGACCTGTGAGGCTTTAGGGGTCTGGTGCTCAGAGTTTAATTTACCATTTTCTTATATTACTATCATATTACTGGCCCAATATATACATTTTTACATGTAAATTCCACAGTAAATTGATGTGTACAAAAGCAGCATATGTCCCTTGCTCATAACAGGCCTTTCGACTGGCTCTGGAACAGTCATGGGATTTGACCTCCCAATCTTAACTTTTGAATTTTGTGCTATTTCAGAACATTTTGGCTTTTAATTCTGTCTGAATAAGTTCCAGCAGACTTCCTTTATGTCAGCCATTTAATTCTGTCATTCCTGATGAATACAATCGTCTATTACTAATTATTTAACTGTTCTTTCAACCATGCTTTTAAAATGGTGTTTTAACTCTGTATCTGCAGCCTATTTAAATAGTGAGCCATGCTGGGCTGATGAATGCGTCTCTGCAGAAAATAAGCTTTAAAAGGAGTTTAAAACACTTACACAGAATGAATTTGAAGTTAAAGGGACCATCACGCTACTCATTTTTGGACACTTTTTGTTTTTGTTCATTAGACATGCATTAGCACTGTGTAATATCTACTTTGTGTGCTTTTAAGTGCTTGCTATTACAGTCATTTCAGAAAGACAGATAAATTAGGACTACTTTGAAAATGGTATTCTCTGCAAACATCAAAGTCTATTATGGGCCCTCTGTGTTGCTTGGACTCAAAGCTACCATGTCATACCATACCATGCTACCATTGTGAGACGTCACAATGTTTCTGGAAAACAGAAAAAAATACGTACTTTATAGTCTCCAATGGACAACAAAAGTCAGCTTTGGCTAGGTAAAGCCTTAAAAAAATTCATCAAATGGTACCTTTCAATAAAATCTTTGGTAAAAGTCGAGAGATTTGTGCAGGAACAAAGAAAACCCAAGCTAGAGACTGTGGTTGTCTAGCGGTTAGGAAACTAGACTATGACCCGGACCATGGGAATAATCTTTCTGCCTCTGTTCGGGACTGGCATACAGTTTTAATGTTCAAATCTAGATTAAAAACATTTATTTGCTCAGGCTTTTGATTAATCTTTGTACAAGTTAACTGCCCTTCCTGTTGTTTTAAGCCGAAGTTCACCCGAGGTCAAATGCTGCAAGTTGGGACTGCCATGATAACGATGCTGGTGCTGCAAAATGTGACGGAAATGTCAAGATCTCCATATGGAAAAAGGCTGGACTGAACTGTAGTATGTATGTATGTGTATATATACACATATACACATACATAAACACATATATATATATATATATATATATATATACACACACCCTGTGTACAATTGATTGGGTAATTTCAACATTCTTCCAAATGCTTTGATCAACTGTGGTTTTTGATCTGTTACTTTTGGACTTTGTAAAGCTGTTTAAGCCAATGTCCATTTTAGAAAGTGCTGCATAAATTAATTCGAAATTAATAGTTTAATTTAATAAAAAGGTAATCAAATTTAAATAGTAACATGGCTCAAATAAAGTTCTATTTTTTTTTTTAAAGTAAATAAATGTATGATACATAAACAAAGAACTAAATTTGTTTCACCCAAGAGTGTGGTGTGGAGAAAATTAGGTGCTGTAGGTTAGTAAACCCAGAAAAATATTCATCTGAAGGAACAAGATCAGATCATTTGGTTTTTAGCATGCTCTCACCCATTTGCTTCACCAAAGATATGAGCATTTTACAAAACTATTGCATATGAAAATGCAAACTGTGTGTTTCCATCAGCATCCATCTGACCTGGCATGAGCAATGATGATGCCTCTAAGATTGCTCAGTCACACATAGCCAAGGATAGGTGAAACATACACTAGCTATTATATTAGTTATATTTTCTATTACCTGTGTGCTAATAATGTCAAATGTAAAAATAGAATACATACTAACATTTAAAGGTTTGCAATCATTTACCCCTTGTAAATATTTTTTAAAAAAGGTTATAAAAATGGCAGATGCTATGTACACAGTGTAGATACAAGTACCATACTATTTGTACTACGTAGTAACATCACACTATTTACATGAAGTGTACATAGAAATACACCTACAGATAGTAGTCACACAGAGTGTAACTTTATTCTGTTTACACAAAGCATAAACTATGTCATGCTTTTTAAACTAACAACGACTATTACTATAGACTGTCTATAGTCACCTGATGTATTAGTACAAATAGACACCAAGGTAAAAAATTACCTTAATGAATTAGTTTAATAAATTTTAATAAATTACCTTTGTGCCAATCCATCATAGGAAACACGCGCTCATACACACATTCACACACTAAAATCACCTTGAAAACATCAATTAACACACGTCTTTGTAATGTGGGAGGACACCAGAGTACCTGCACAAGCACAGGGAGAACATGCAAACTCTGCACAGGCAGAGCCCAGGATCGTGTTTGAGCTAGTGATCTTGGAGCTATGAGACGGCAGTGATAACCACTGGACCACCGTGCAACCCCCAAACCAAAAATATAGTGAAAAAAGAGAAACAATGCAACTTAATTAAAAATAAATATAAAATGAGGGAAAAAAACGCCTCATTAGTCATGAAATGTCAACAGATGGTTGTAATCATGATATGGCACAAAAGGAGTAATCCACAAAAGGCTGAGCCTTTGAGGAGAAAAGATAGGTAAAGGATCTGCAGTTTGTCAGCAAGTGCACGAAAAAATTATTAAAATAAGGCTGGAAGATATTTGCATATACCATTCTTAACATTTTCTGCTTTGGCTTGTTTTGCGCTGTCTTGTTGATATATGCATGCATTTTTTTTATTATTGCAGCCATCACAGAATCGTAAACGATCTTGGCACCATCCCATACAATGACAAGCCCTGGCTTTCGGACTCTATGATAAATTTTGTGTTTGATCTGGAGCGCACAGCGTCCACTTCTTTTAGCAAAGATCAGGAAAACAAATTTACCTGACCACACTACA
Source organism: Parotocinclus maculicauda (assembly GCA_034780255.1). NCBI lineage: Eukaryota > Metazoa > Chordata > Actinopteri > Siluriformes > Loricariidae > Parotocinclus > Parotocinclus maculicauda. Next base: position 5,133 of record JAUZSU010162656.1, on the reverse strand, counting down.
CATTTCTGCACAAATGCAATTGTAGGTGGACTTCAAAATATTATTACTTATTATCCAGCATCAGTGATCAACCTCCCAGCCACTTTCCAAAATCTAGTGAAAAGCTTAAAGTCAACGTTAAACTGGAAAACAAGAACAATTTAAATGTATAGACATTTACGACATTTAGCAGACGCCCTTATCCAAAGCGACTTACAACTCATACAGTCTTACAATTCAAGCAATGGTGGGTTAAAAGCCTTGCTTAAGGACCCAACTGTGGCGGTTTGGCAGAGATGAGATTTGAATCCTGGACCATCAGGTCCACAGTACAGTACCTTAACCACTGGGCTACCACAGTCCATTGACCACTGTCTATAAAATTTTATACAACATTATTACATCTCTTATGGGAATTTACTTGAAAAAACGATGTAAAATCCTCACTTTAAACACGGCTCGATTTCTGCCTGTACTGAATCACCTCCGAGCTAGTTATTTATGAACATGACAACACAAGCACTTAAACGTTACATCAGCAAGAAGTTAAAAGGTAGAGCTGAGAGACCAGGTTCGCTCCTGCTGTGAAAACTTATAAAGGGCAATCAGGCAAACCTTTTTAGAAGTGCAACAGTTTTCCGACTGCTGTGAATGTAATGAGCTGTTTGGGAAAAGCGTCCGTTCTCAGTTGTGTTACCCCTAGACTCAAAACGGATCTGACAGAAGCAATGTTTAATAATGTTAATTTACTGAGGTGTTTTACTGTTCATGGTGTGAAATGCTGCCTTGCTATCATGAATATTATTCACTGCCTTATATATGGAGACTAATGGAAAATAAGGCCTCATCATACAGTATCTCACAAAAGTGAGTAGACCCCTAAAATATTATAATATGCATTTTATTATATCTTTTCATAGGACAATGAATATATGACATTTTTTTTAAATGCTTTTATAAATTTTATAAATTTGCTGTGTCCTCAAATTAACTCCACATAAAGTCTTATTTTCAGATAGTTTGACACCATCTGAACTAACTAAATTTATTTTGGTTTCATCAGACAACTGGACATGGTTCCAGTGATTAACGTTTACTTGTCTTCAGCAAACTGTTTGCAGGCTTTTTTGTGTCTCATCTTTAGAAGTGGCTTTCTTCTGGGACGACGACCATGCAGACCAATTTGATACAGTGTGTGACGTATGGTCTGAGCAATGACAGGATGACCCCCCACCCATTTAACCAGCAATACTGGCAGCACTCCTACGTCCAGTTTTAAAAGTCAACCTCTGGATATGATGCTAAGCACGTGCACTCAACCATATAAACCATAGAGAGGTATTAAAGAGATATTTTTACAGGACTGTTGGACCCTTGAGCAAAGGCTTGGACTGTGAGATTGTGGTTGCTGACAGTTGAATAAGAGCATCTACCATATAATTAAATGCAAATATATATTATAAAGCACTTTGACACTAATGAAATGTCTATTATATTCTCGTGACCTGAAATGCATTTAAAACCTAAACAGTGAAAGGTATATTACACAAAAGAGACACGCAATTGAGTGTGTGATAAAATAGTCAAACTTAATTCTAAGGTTTGAAGCAAACATTCATTCTGGCTCAGCATTCATGTATCTGTGCTGAAACCAACTAAAGAACTCAGTTGACATCACATGCTATTTCTTCGCCTGCCAGACAGCGTGGGAAATAACCCCTGCCGTGGCAAATCTATCCCTGGCATGACTCTAATGAAATGTCATCACAAGCCCTTGCCATAGCTTGTAGAAAGTTTTATGTTCACAGGGATTTGTCATATATTGTAGCTTCTGCTGTCATGTTGAGAAAAAATCTTCAGTAGAGATGACACAAGTGAAATGAGGTGGAAGGAAAAACCAGCCAAGGACCTAGATACTGTCATGGAAACTGATATCCCAAACGATAATGTACCATGGGCGTTCTGGTTGTTCAATCCAAACAGCTTAAATATTAGATAAACTTTGTTATATAGTACTAGTGTGGCATGGAGATGGGAAATTTTATAATATAATGGTGGATGAAGATCATGTGTTCATCCTTAATTTTTGAAAGGTTAGGCAGTACCTGACTTGTCAACTGGGTGACAATGGACTCCAGGTCAGAAAGCCTCTAAACAGTAAGACTTGCCATGGACAAAACTATGAATTATGAATTATACCAGCAAATTCTAAAGGAAAATGTCAAGACGTGTCTGTGAACTGAATCTCAAGAGAATGTAGACCCTAAGGAATCTGTCAAAAAAATGTTAAAGAAAAAAAAAGTTGATGTTTAGTAATGGCAGTTAGAAGTTCTGACCTTAATGGAAACCGTTTATGTAAGGAAACTCTCAAGCATCCCAGAGTTGAAGCTGTTCATCACAGAGGAATAAACTCAAATCCATTCAATCTGATTTAGAACTGATCAACAGTTACAGAAATGCTTATTTGCTGGTATTGCCGCAAGGTTTACATACTTTCTCACGTACTCATAGATACAGAATGATTTTTTTATGCAGAAAATGACAGAGAATCAAATGTTTGTTTCATTTGTTCAAAATTGGGTTCTCTTACTGTACATTCAGGACTAATGTGAAAATTGGATGGTGTTTTAGATCATAATTAAGCAGAACTATAAAAAAATCTGAAGTGTTTACAAACTTTAAAGTTTAAAGTGGATCCTTAATCAAAGGTTTTAAAGAAGACAAATTACACTGGTCTACATTTGAAAAAAGAAAAAAAAAAAAAGTTTTGCTGACCTAATTATTTTTTGCTGATTTTACCCAAATTAAAGGTGCTGATTCCATGTATGGTGAAAAATATGCAATACATCAATGTTTTGTTTGATTAAAGATCATGAAGACGAATACTTAAGAGGAAATAATTTAGGTGGCTATCAAGGTAATACAATTTGACACTCATGTTTGCTCCCAGTCTTTGAAATGCAATCAACAAGTTTTGAGCTAAAAGGTTATAATTGTCGTTCCTGAAATTGCTAAAAAAGTCTAAAATCAAGTCAGAAAAAGCATTGCAAGAACCCTTTTTATGGCTTTCCCGGTATTGAGTTGATTAATTTGAATTACTTTCAGGCCATCAAATATGCCAGCTTTTAAATTCTCATTTGAAAGAGCAGAAACTTTGGTACACAGGTACTTGAAGCACTTCAACATCTTGATCCAAGGCCCTAACAAACTGTTTCATATGTATCAATTTTCAAAGCTCTTTTTTAATTAACCAAAATGGTTAAAAATTCTTAATATTCTTGTTTACCAATCTTGTATTTCTCTATAGCAGGCCAATATTTCCTTGTAAAAATATTCTGCTTTGTTTGGCTATCCCAAAAGGACAAGAAGCAATGGACTTATTAATTTCCAAAGTTTTAGAAGAAGGAAAGATCAAGGAAGGAGTCTTCATTGGTTCTCAGATTTGTGTGCTTCTGCTCGATGAGGCGTTTCACCATTTGTTGTATGGCAAGAAAAAGGCGAAATGGGCAACGTTCGAGTTAGTGGTAAAAAATTTTTAAACACCAGGGCAGACAGTTATGAAGAATTGGTGGACAATCTCCTTCATGCATATAAAAAACTTGATTGTAACATGTCCTTAAAAATTAATCTCTCGCACTCTTATTGTCACGAATCTGTATGCTGGGTCCAGGGAAACTAGCGAGACGGGACGCCGTCCCCGAAAAAAACTCCCCGGAATCCCCATACAGTTTTGTGGCAGAGCCCTGGATGCAGAGATCCACAGACAGACGAGGTTACAGAACCAAAAACACATTTATTAACACAAAAACCCAAAACACACCACACCTACCCGCCGGTCCCAACGCCCCGGGCTGGACGTACTGTAACCAAAGCGCCCCCAAGCTTGTCCTCGGTGCCGACGGGTCCAGAGGGTCGCCCTGGGAACCGAGCAAGGTCCATAGGGTCGTCCTTGGAGCCGAGGGGTCCAGAGGGTCGGCCTGGAACCACAAAGGTCCCAAGGCTCGTCCTCGGAGCCCACGGGTCCAAAGGGTTGTCCTAGGGACCAGCCAGGGGCCACAGGGTCGTCCTCGGCGCCGCCGGGTCCAGAGGGTCGTCCTGGGAGCAGAGAAAGTACAGCAGTCAGTCCCAAAAGCCGCAGGGGCCAGAAGGTAGCACGAAAAAGTCCCAGAAGGCAGCCTGAAAGCTGCAGAAGTCCCAAAGGGCAGCCTAGGAGCTGCACGGGGTCAGGAGGGCAGCCGGGTCGCTGCACGGGTCCAGGAGGGCAGCCGAGGCGCTGCGTGAGTCCTGGAGGGCAGCCGGAGCGCTGCACGGGTCCAGGAGGGCAGCCGAGGCGCTGCACGGGTCCTGGAGGGCAGCCGGAGCGCTGCACGGGTCCTGGAGGGCAGCCGGGGAGCTGCACGGGTCCAGGAGGGCAGCCTGGATGCTGCACGGGTCCAGGAAGGCAGTCTGGGAACTGCCAGAAACAAAAACAACAGAAACGCAAAACAGAAACGCGAAAACAAAGCCACGGCACGCGACAGACATCTAATGTAACATAAACAACTTTAAATAACGCGCACCTGAGACACAAAACAAAAGAGAGGCAGGTGCGCGACATTAACGGGGGGCGTGACGAACAGAGTCTGGATCGCCACGTGGAACAATAAACAAAAACAAACCGCCACGTGGGGAGAAACGCACAACGCGCCCCACGTGACGGTCGCGGCGCAGATCCTTACACATAGAAATATATTATGAACCATTTTAATACCTCGGAAATACTACAGGAACCATTGGAATAGCTCATAAATGCAACATAATAAATTTGTGATACCACAAAAATACCACAAGAAGCATTTGTAATACAAGGAATACCACAGGAACTGTTTGTAGTACCAGAAAATACTAGAAGAACCATTTATAATTCTGGAAAAACCACATAAACAATTTGTGATACCACAGAGACCTGAATACCACTAAATACTACAGGAACCATTATTAATACCACATCAATACAACAGTGACCATCCGTAATACAATAGAAATACCAGAGGGACCTTTTTGAATACCACAAAAATACCACATACAGTGCATCCGAAAAGTATTCACAGCGCTTCACTTTTTCCACATTTTGTTACATTACAGCCTTATTCCAAATTGTATTAAATTAATCTC
>JAUZSU010162655.1:0-25448 GCA_034780255.1 Parotocinclus maculicauda | reverse complement strand
AGAGGCTACACTCACGACTACAGAGGAGAGGACTAGACTAGGGCTGGACGAACGCAGGAACAAAATAACAAACGCTAAGACAGCAAAAGAATAGCGGGAAATGGAGAGACGGGAAACCAGACGAACAAGAGAAGCTAAACAGAGCAGGGTGAGACAGTGGGTTGGTGAACTAAACGAGGCGGCGACCAGACGGGACAGAGAGCGCCCAGAGAGAGAGAAAGAGAGGGACCGGGAGATAGAGAGGTAGTTAGTAGGGGGAAAGAGGGAGAGTGTTAGTTCACCAGGACAGAGTGTGTGAGTACGAAAGATAGAAATGTTAGTACGAGGACTAACACAAACCAACCCGGGCAGGAGCGCGCCGGAGGGGCGGGCTAGGGTGAGACCTAACCCTACCCCAGCCGACCTGGAACCACGCACCTGGGAACACACAAAAGAACAAAAAACGCTCCAAACGAACAGCGATAAGGTACAGGGAAAAGGAGGGGAAAGGCTAAGGTTATGGACGGACAAAAATACAGGAGCGACCAAAAAATGACACGGACGGCTCAGACACACGACCATACACACACACAGAGCTAAGCTATGGGGGAAAAGGGAAGGAGGGGAGGAGTGGGTGAGAGAGAGAGAACACAGGGAAACTTGCAGTTAACTATAAAGAACAAACTCTGATACACAGCAAACGCGCACACACTCAACCGACGGAAAAAAACACTGAATAAACACTTACTGGCAAAAATAGGAGAAATGTAGCAGGAAATTTCACAAAGAAAACGCTCGGTAAGTCGCAAGTCAGCAAAACAATACTTCGCACTCGCGTAGTGAAAACAGAAGCCTTATAAAGGGAGAGAGTGAAGGCAGAAGCAACAAGCCGCACCTGGTGACAATGAAACCTCGCGCTGATCAGAAGGCCGGGCTGGAGGAGCACGAGAGAGAGGGAGCGTGCGGAGCGGGATTTCTAACAGATTCTTCTTATTGATTCAAAAAGAATATAATTATTTGATTATGTTTAACATTCAAAAGTAATCACTTTAGAATAAGCTTTTTTCTTCTCCTTATAACCTGTTATAAGTAAAAAGTATCTTACTGTTCTAAAGTAGTTTTCAAGGAACACTAAATATCTATCATTTACTGATCATATTCTCTACTGCTGAAATGAATAACATTATAAGTCAAATAGGATAAATGGGAAGTAAAAAGTTAAACGTAAAAAAGATTGCAGGTGCATTATTTCAGAAGTAGAGATTACTTATTAATAGTACGGGTGACTGAGAAAAGTTTTGTTTTTGTAGGTCATTAGTAGATTAGTAGACTGTCCCAGGCAATGCAACACTTGTGATACGAGGCTAAAACATGGGGCACTGCAATGCTGGTGCTTCAGATGCTTTGCCAATTTAGAGGTGAAAAAGAGAAACAGTCTTTACATCTGATCAGCTTTACACACATACAACACTTAGTATTTTTCTAAAAAGTGGAGCTGAACAGTTGAATGTTTTTGAGCTCTGATTTTTCACTAATGCTATAGCAATGCTTTAACTTATTTTTGTTTAGAACTTACAAAATATTTTGATCAACTACTTGCCTAAGACTGTAGTGTTTATTTGAGGGCATTATCATTCTAGAATGTGGGAATATAATTAGGGAAAAGTGTTGGCTAGACAAGCTGTATCTAGTTCTCTACATTTGGTGCACATTTAAAAAAAAAACATGTGAAGTAATCATTGGATAAATTTAAAATTTAATTTGAGGAATAATCTTAATCTTCTTAATAGTTTGGAATAGTCTTTTGGGGTATAATAATGGTGTGAGTAATGATACCATATTACTTTTTCCCATTCTCCAGATTTTTAAAGCTTACAACACCCCTTATTTTATTAAGCATAGTTCAAAGAAATGCTTATGCATTATGCAGATAATTCCATGGCTCTACATTTGGAATATGGTCTCTATTTATGTATTTAAGTGAACTTCTGCTTGATTCACTGTCTTTGATTCATAATGCCATGATCTTTGAGACTATCCCCACTTAAGCAATACATAATTGTATAGTTTTTGTTAGGCATCTGTAATTTGGGCACTTGCCATCTTACTTTTTTGGAACCTTGTTGCTTTGAAATCTCACATATTAATGTATTTATTGTCAGCCTTTATAGTTATATAGTTCATGCATACTGTGACATCAACATAGTAAAGCTCTAGTAAAGCTTGCAGTTTAATTTGTGGTTGTAATTTAGTATATCCTAAGTTGTGCTCAATTTCATAGCTTTTTTTCATTCCTTCCTCTTTCACTGTTTACTCTTCGTACCAAATAATAAAATCATTCACTAGTTTTAGGCTGTAAAAGTACTTTTTAGAATTATATGTAGAAGCAGAACAAGAAGCTGCAGAGCTGTCTTCACAAAAGCACCCACCTAAAACAAGGATACATCATTGTTTTTATCACAAAGTACAAGGCACAAGTGAGGAAAAGAGAAGGCAAGGCAAAGCTGTTTCTCTACAATCAGTGTAACTCAACCTGCACTGCCAGCCCCAACCCCCAACAACGACCACTACTCTTCCTTTTCCATTCTGCTTATGTGAAATGAGCAAGAGTCTTATCTCTTAGAAACACACCACTGAGCCAGAGGAGACACAGGCAGCCAGGATAGAAGAAGCGGAAAAAACAGTGAGGGAGGAGGGATGGCAGAAAGTGAGGAAAATGCAGTGTGTTTGAGAGCACTGAGCCACGTGGACTGCACACTAATAGCGCTGGTGCTTGGTATGCTATAAGCTTCGCATTTGTTTCATGCAGTGGCAAACATTAATCTAGCTGAACACCAAAGTACAAGTCCCATGCAAAAGTTCATCTTGCTCAAGATGACCTAATGCAATTATATTATAAGCCAGTCACAGAATGTATCCCAGGTACAGCATGTTTTAATGATTATTACCGGTTATTATCAGTATTTACATGAATTAGCTAAAGTAGGAGCAATTCTCTCCCCACCCTTGCATTAAACATAAGTCACACAGAATTGCATTTGATGCCTGAATTAACTAAGTACTGGAGAAAGGCCATAAGGGGGGGCAAGCATTAGAGGGTAAGTGTGAAAAACAGAAGCAACTGAGGTGTAAATGTTTTGAGTGGAGGAGAGTTTTATTACCACAAATATTTTCTTCTTCAGCCACACCCTTCCAGTGAAATCTGTCTGCCATATCTGGACTGGGAAAATTGCTTTCTTTCTTTCCTGACAAACTTGATTGCCTTTTGATAAAAGACTGATGATGGTGTGAGTTTCGAAGGCAATGAAAATGAGGAATCTAAGTGTTAGCCAACAGCTAGAAATCAAATCACAAAACCAGAATTTCCATGACTGATGGTGTAATTATTGCTAGCAATTTACTGCAAACATTACAATGAAAGAGTGTTGCTTAGTGTGTTAGCATCGAGTTATTTTACAATAGAAAAGCACAATTATGTGCAACATTTCTAGACTCCAGCATTAACTTTGAGCTTAAATGCTGCTCAAATGCTCAAAAGGCTCAAAAGTGTCAAGACACAGACGTCTCTCTATTCTGTATTTACAGTTTTAAAAATGTATGATACTTAAGATGCTTAAATTTGCTCTTAACTTCTGTAACACTTTAGACAATATAAATAAAATTGTAAACTTTTAATGTCTGATATAGTGGTGGAACTAGTGTAATTCTTCTACACTGTTTTAAATTTATAAAAGAGAAAAGAAAAGATCCAGATAGTTCCAACCATCAAAACTTCAATTTGCCACAAGGAAGGACTATACTGAATTCATGTGAAGGAAATGATTTGTAGACAGCAAAAACGAAGCTCCTCAATCTCTCTCCAGTATAAACATGTGAATGTTTGCCTGGTGTCTCATTTGTTGAAATATACAAACTTGTCATTATTCTCTTACTAGTAAAGTATTGTAAATACAAACATGCATTAGATACACTGCTCACAAGAATTAGGGGATATTTCAAAATGAATACAAAAACGATCCCACAAGAACTGCTGGACTGTTTGATCATGTCCATGTCCATGTCACTGTCAGTGTGTTTTGGCAGTTTAGTGTGACCATACACCCTACTGAACAGTCAATGTGTGGTACTCTCATCCAGTTTGACATGCTTCTGTTTACCCCCATGAATATATCACTTGCAACCAATCACCATAATTGATTTTGCATCTCCTTTGCATAATCATACTTTCTTTGACTTTTCATCTTGTTTTATGAAATGAAATAAAATGCTTGTTTTTTAATCGCTTCATATTCATTTTGAAATATCCCCTAATTTTTGTGAGCAGTGTATTATTAGTAATCCAGGGATGACTTAAAACACATTGGATGATGTCCATATGTTAAATGCAAGGACTATGCCATTTTTATGAGACTTCAGAGGATGGTATCTACTTAAGTCCTAAAACCAATCCTATGGATACACTGGGCTGTCTGTACATGAAAAGATCAGTATTCAGTTCCATTGACTGAAATGTATCATGGTGGTTAATGAGTAGCACTGTCACTTCCCAGCTCCCATAGATCCCCAGTTCAATTCTGACCCCAGCCTTTGCATGTCCTTAAGGTGTCCACATGGTTTTACTCCAGGTGCTCCGGTTTCCTTTCAAGAAAATGCATTAGGTTGATTGGTCACTCTAAATTGGTCCATGACTAGCATTCTGATATAATTTGAACATAGACATTTGATGATGAAATGACATTAAATAAAAACGTAAACATTCTACTCGTGGACACCAAATCTATAGTAGAACCCACTCAACATTCCTGTAAATCATTACCTTTAAATGCTATTGACAGAAACATTACTGTCACTAAAGCTGAGGTAACTGAAAGGATTAAACTGTTAAACTGTAGCATATTCACTATTGTTTAAAGATATGCAGTATAAAAGTAAAAGGGCTAATATACTAAACTACAATTTATGCCAGTTCATGTGTTTCTCTGTGGGCGTTCAGTTCAGTTCAGTCACTGGGTAACAAAAATATACGATTGTATTTTTCCAGCTTTTTCTAAAAAAAATTTTAAGTTGTGGCAATATAAAGCATACCACTGTATTAAAAATAACCAAATGTAAGAGCTGTTCTTTAGGTTACCAACTCTGTATACGGACCATAATTGCTTAACATGCTGTTCTTATATCGATATATCGGTATCGGGTCCAAAGTTGACATTTACTCATCGGATATTGGACGAACAGGGCCGATCCATTTATCCATCCACATCACACCATGAGCACAAGGCACTTGCAATTAAGTTAGCAAATAGTATTAGCTGATGGTTTAACAGTTTAATTAAAAAAACAGGTACACATAATAATGTCTACCTAATAAAGATTATTATCGAGTGTGTATGTATTTATTAGAGAACAGAGTAAAAGGGATTTACCATGTGTGTAGAGAAACAGATGGACTACAGTCTGTGTAAGTGTAATGAAATGCTGAATTCGGTGCCAGGAACATGTTCCAAAAATGTTGGGACAGTGAAGTGTTTGCCACTGTTTTATTCAAGGTAACAGGGAACCTAACACATGCAGTACAGGGAGCAGTGTAAGAACTAGTCTTACATTAGGTACCTATCACAGGTCACACACACCTGTTAAACACACACTCACACTGAGCCACTTTAGGAATACCAGTTGGCCTATCACATGTCTCTGCAATGTGGAGGAAATCAGACTACTCAGGGGAAGACCATACCGAAAATACAAATGCTACACAAGTGAAGCTTAAGGAAGAGGCTGTGAGGTGACAGCCCAAATCATTGCACCAAGCTAAACATTAAACATCTTTTTTATATTTTGTTTTCAATTAAATATCATTAAAAAAATTACAAATCACTGTTTTCTGATTTTATTTGCATTTGATATGCCCCACCATTGTTTAAACTATTGGTCTTTTGCTTTTTTTCATGAGCATCTTTTTTTACATTTGTTTAGAATCAGTTGTAATTAGACAGCCACAATTGCTCACACATGTTCATAATTTGGTTTCAATTATCTTCTGCTCTCATGAACAGGTGCAATTACTACAGATGTTGCTAGTCATTGTTTTAGGCTTCACCCCAATTTGTATTAGCAGGTGTGAGAATAAAGGTAAAACTAATCATTGGACTTTAAAATGGCAGAGGCAGCACTGGCATACCCATTCTGGAAGTTGAAACTTTTAAAACTTTAAATTAAATACCCCTTAATTTCCATTAAAATGTATTTTCACAGTTAAAAGTGGAAAGTAGGGAAGTTTCCATGCGGCATTTACTGACTGTGTATTTAGCGGGATTGAATATAAATAAATAAATAAATACCCAATGAATAAAATATGTGTAATACAGTTATTTTAAGTTGACATGGTGAATAACTGTAGCTAAAACTGAAGTCCAGCCCAGGTGATTTCCCTGTTGTGACACAAATGCTCTAAAATACTCTAACATACTACTGCATGCATGCAGACACATTTGGCTGTATGAGAGACCTGATGAGGAGTAATCCCAAATGGCTGCAGCCGTTATTTCCTACAGAGGTGATGTGATGGAGTGTATGCAATCTAGCTGCACCCTGTATATATATATTAAGTAGTTGAACTGCTAGGAATATGTAGCTAATGCTGAAATGTCATGGGTCAAACGTTTACTCAATAAAATGGTCTGCTGAGCCACTGCATTAAAACTGAAGGCATCCGTATACAATACAGGGCTACAAGTCTCTAAACTTAAGACCTCCACCACCCTCTGGTGGTCAAAATACTGAACGGTTGTAAAGGAAACAGTTTTTCGTCTTTGTATTTTGCATTTTACGATCATGGTTTTCCATTTATGAACTTGAATGACTGGTGCAGTCACAGTAAGATACAGTAACTTTTTTCATCACGGCACACTGTAAATTAGTGAATTGCAATTTACAAGGAAATTGTACAAATATTTCGTAATACTGCCAGTGGATTATGTCTCTTTCAGAGCATGTAGCAAACGAATTCGAATTGCACAATTCATCTTGTAAGAATACAGCAGTTACAACGTTGATATTTAAACTGTGGCTCAGAACCAATGGTGGCTGATTGTTATTTAAAATAACTGAAGCACAGATGTTCACATATGATTTCATTTTACAGACCAGCACATTTTTAGTTGTGTTTCCTAATACAAACAGTTTTACAGAGTAACACAGCTAGTTCTTTTATCTTTGTGAATTGTAAAAATTTTAATTTAATTATAAGTATTCGTGGTACATATTTACTGAAGTTTGAGAAGTGAATCATATTTCCGATTCCCGATTTACCTGACTTGTTACAGAAGCTGTGCTTTCATGGCAAAGTTAAAGCTCATTGTCCTATAAAAACCCATGCTACAGCCGCCCAGGAAAAATTTACTGTGAGAATTCATAGTAAAACTGTAAATTGCTTAAAAGTTTTAATCTGAACTTTCACAGTTTAACCAAAAAGTTCACAGTTCTACTATGAATTTTAATGGTCATATGGACATGGTTCCATTGTCAGATTTATAGTACAGTTCTAAACTTGGTTGAATATGAATTGACCATAAATTATTTCACAGTTCTACTATGGATGCTGATGATAATGTTGCCACTTCATGGTTTTACTCTCAAATTCCACAGTACATTTTTTTCTGGCCATGGATGATAATGTGTTTAAAAGCGAATTGTCCTGATTAAAAATTAATATTTCAGTGAATCAAATGACCATTCGTTAAACTCACACTCCTTTTGATGAATAGTGCAGCCTGCACGGAAACTCTGGAGTACCTCAATGGTACCCACATAGAAATGAGGAGAAACTGCAAACTCTGCACAGAAAGCGGTCAAGCATAGGCTCAAACAATTCTGCTACCACATCACTAGTTAAAGGTTTTTTTTATAATTCTAGAGAATGAACATGGATATGGATTTGTAACTTTTATACGGTACTTACTTTTTTTGTCTTTATGGTTCTTTGAAATCATGTAAGATAAATAAAAGTATTTGTTATGGATATTGCAAGGTGTAGTAGGAGGGACAAATTTCAAAGCAGAGCACTTATTTTGGGAATCTATACTGAACAAAAATATAAACGCAGCTCTTGCTTTTGCTCACATTTTTCATGAGCTAATGTTAAAGATGTAAGTCTTTTTCTTTGTACACAAAATGCCTTTTCAATCAAAAATTGTTCACAAATTTGTCTAAATTTGTGTTATTGAGCACTTCTTCTTTGCCGAGAGAATCCAATAGGCGGCATATCAGGATGCTGATTAGACAGCATGATTGCACAGGTGTACCTTAGGCTGACCACACTTAAAGGCTACTCGAAAATGTGCAGTTTTATCACAAAGCACAATGCCACAGATGTTGCAAGTTTTGATGGAGTGTGCAATTGGCATGCTGACTGCAGGAATGTCCACCAGAGGTGTTGCCCATGAATTATATATTCATTTATATTATAAGCTGTCTTTAAAGGCATTTCACAGAATTTGGCAATACATTGCACTTACCTCACAGCTGCAGACCATGTGTAACCACACCAGCCCAGGACCTCCACATTCAGCATCTTGACCTCCAAAATCATCTGACCAGCCACTCGGACATCTGCTGCAACAATTGGTTTGCATAACCAAAGAATTTCTGCATAAACTGTCAGAAACCTCAGGGAAGCTCGTCGTCCTTATCGGAGTCTTCACCTGGCAATGAATGCAGTTCATCGCCATAACCGACTCGAGTGGGTAAATGTTCACATTCAATAGCGTATGGCACATTGGAGAGGTGTTCTCCTCATGAATTTCACTGTACAGGGCAGATGGCAGGCTGTGTGTATGGCATAGTGTGAGTGAACAGTTTGTCAATGTTGTGAATCAAGTGGCCCATATTGGCGGTGGGGTTATGGTATGGGCAGGCATATGTTATGGACAACAAACACAGGTGCATTTTGAATGCACAGAGATATCGTGACGAGATCATGAGACCCATTTTCGTGCCATTCATCCATGACCCATATTATCATATTATCATATTGCAGGTGCACATTTTCATTTGGCTTTTTGTTGTGGCTAGCCTGAGACACACTGGTGCTAAAATCACGCTGTCTAATCAGCATCTTAATATGCCACACCTGTGAGGTGGAAGTAAAGTACTCACTATCAGAGTTGTAAACAAATTTGTGAACTATATTTGAGAGAAAAAACCTTTTGTGTACATAGAAAAAGTCTTAGATCTTTGAGTTCAGGAGCAAAATGGGAGCAAAAACAAATGTGTTGCATTTATATTTTTGTTTAGTATCTAATTTATGATATATACTAATTATTTATTCTAATATGTTATCTTAACGCCTTCGCACTTAGTGTCCTGAATGGTTGTTCAGGTTTTTGGATAAAAATGGTAAATGATTTAGTGTCATGGTACCTAAGTTATGGAACTCATTGCCACTAAGCTTACACGATTGCTCTCTGCTTTGAAATAATATTATTTGAATGTGCAATAGGTCTCAGATCTCAATCCAGTAGAGCACCGTTTGGGATGTAGTGGAATGGGAGATGTGCAGATGTGCAGGTGACAAATCAGGAGCAAGTGGCTGATAAACATTCTACCAGAAATATACCACTCCACTTCTAAAAAAAATTGTGAAGAAAAAAGATTGTATGCTGGAATTTGAACATTGCATCCTATGGAATACATGTTAAACTATCAGAAACACGTATTATGCAAACACAGCATGTATTACTGCCTAAATAAAATACATTTTTATATGCATTTAATTCTTGAAATATCAGGTTATGGTCAATGGTTTCCTAATACATTTGCTGACAAAAATCTGTGCTTTTGACCAGTTGACACACTTTGAGAGGTTGCACACCATTGAACTGAGAGAAGCAGGATGGTTGTTTTGACGAATTGCTCACCATCTGATTAGAGGTGTATGAAGCAGTGGTTTTATGAGCTCCCACCGTTTTGTTGTTTGCCATTCCTACAAAGGTTGTTCCTTCTACACACCCCTGTCTCAGCACAGACCAATTCCTGGCACTTAACAGTAGGAAATGTGTTGTCATGGCAGCAATTCACTGTCCTGCCATTGACCAGCCAGCCACTGCTGGCTTCAGCAGTGTCATGAACGAGAAATCTGAAATATTTTGTAATGAATCCAGTTTGGAATCCAACAATGATTAGGTACAAGCATGGAGGTCTTGTAGTGAGCACACCAGTCTGCTAAATGCCATAAATGTACATTCATACAAACAGCCTATAGTAGTGATACAAAGGACACGAACAGATCAGTGTTATGTGCTCTCTCATGACAGGGCTTCAGCTGGTATTTTTAGTGAAATAATGCTCACCCACACAGCAAATGTTTCCCAGGAATGTTTCTGCCTGATTGCAACACATTCTTCATCTGCCAGTTCACCAAGCAATCACTTATGGGACCAACTGGGACGCCAGCTTCGACAGGGTTATAGGATCTATAGACTAACATCTGTTTGCAAATTTGCCACAGGATACCATATGAAGCCTGCATGCCTCAATATACTAATTTGTAAGGCTGTCCGGTAATGTCACACAGGATGGATATGACAGGGCCTGATGGTCAACTATTTTAACCACAATTGTTCTGGGTGTGAACATGATATCATCAAAACTGTTAGCATGCAAGCATTGAATTTCAGAATACTTTTTAGATATATTTTTGATTTTGGACCTTCTTGCTGTGAGGCAGCGGTGCTACGCAAAGAGCTGTGCTGCCCATGTTTTCTATGGTAGAATGTCCCTTATACTATCACATCAATAGGGACCAAAATAAAGGCAGTTTTGAAGTCAAATGAGATTCCGAACCGTTCTTGCAAGGTGTATGAATGAGCAATACACTAATGAATCGGACAGAATATTTACAGAAACTGGGCACTGAACGTAGCCCTGCTCTATTTTATGCGACTGTTGTTTATTTAATTTATATTTTATCCCTTGTAATTAGAAGTGCCACTTTGATTACCATTGGTACTTACTTATTTCTTTATTATTATTATTATTATTATTATTATTTTATGGTATTGTTATTGTTTCTGTTGCTAAATGTGTAAATGCCTTGACAATGCTGCATCAAACACAGTCATGCTAACAAAGCCCCTTTTGATTTGATTATATTTTATTTGACCACTTGATGTCGCTACACACAATTACTTTGGTCTCCGCAACCCGTTTCTTGTAGAAGTAGAAACCAGAAGCGGTAGTGTGGTGTTGTGAGTATGTAACCTTTTAAAACTCTGTTCAAGTTCATCACTACTCAATTGCTTCCGACACTGCAGTTTGTACTTATAAAGTGTGGACCGATCTACGTTTAAGTTTTATTGTTGTGTAGAGAAACACGTTGATGCTATAGCTGTGAAGTAGTGAAAACCCCTGCATCTGTTCACATGTAGCGAAATTACAAAACTACACCAGCATGTCTCAGGTAAACAAGAGTGATGCCGCAGGATCTTCAGCCCATCAGTTTCCTCATCAGCACACAGAATCAGAAGTAAGGATACTGTCAGCAGAAGAGGAGCAGAGACTGATGAAGGACCGCGTCATTGTGTCGGACTTTAAACAGAACAAGCTGGAGGTGGAGGCTCAGAAAAACTGGGACTTGTTTTACAAAAGAAACACGACCAACTTCTTTAAGGACAGACATTGGACCACGAGGGAATTCGAGGAACTAAAGGCTTGCAGAGATGTAAGAGCACACAATTACTATACTCAAATAAAATTAGTAAAAGTATACTACATTGCATTACAGACTATGCTACTAACTAATCTGATTTACAAAATACTCAAGTAGAAAATATGTTATGTAGTTACTCAAGTAAAAGTATACAAGTACATGTTACTAAAAGTGAAATGTTTCCTAATGTCAGCTTTTGAAACAGAATGCCTTTATTGAGTGAAAAAGGCATTGTACATGAGACTGATGATACATAAAGTCAAATTTATTTATAAAGCGCTTTTTACAATGGTATGTTGTCTCAAAGCAGCTTTACCATATTATATTATCCCATTATGTATTATAAGGCCAATCCCAAATTGAGCAAGCCCAGAGCGATAGTGGAAAGGAAAAGCTCCCTGACTATAGAAGAAACCTTGGGAGGACTCAAAAAAGACAAAAAAAGAACCCATCCTCCTAGGGTGGCCTAGATGTTAACTGAAATAATTAAGTTGCAGTAATAGTAAAAATTAAGTAAATAGTACTATTTAAAGCATGAATAAAATTTAAATTAGTAATAAAATGTAAAATAAATAACAAAGTAGATTTAAGATAATGTGTCCGCAGCAAGAAGGAGGCACATGGTCTCCTGATGACTAAATGGTGGAGGGAGCTGCACTCTGGTGTGACCCAGGCATGGTGAGACTGGTTATTGTAAATGAAGACCAGATACTAAGGTGGAGAAACATATAAGTGTGTGGTGCTGGAACTGGTACCGGAATATCAGCTTGGAAAGAAAAGAGAAAATAAGTAGTTACCTATGGGTTAGGAGCACAAAGTCTATTAACAATCACCGCTGCATATGCAGTATGAAACATAGTGGTTTGTACTACAACTACATGAATTTAGCTGATCACAGCAAAAACAGAATAATAACTTTTTAGACAAGAGGAACCAACACATAAAAATTGTTTTTGATTTTTTTTTAAATATATGCTTCTAAATCGCTCATAATCAGAAATGGGGATTCAGTAATGCCATAAATCCTGATTTTTAACCCAAACAATTGTTATAATCAACTCTCTAAGCCAGTCTCACACAAACTATTTTAGCGCAGTTCTTATTTTAAAGACTCCGCTGCATTACTTGTTTTATAAGCTACTGTATTTAGCGGTCCATAACATTTAGAAATATTGTGTAGTTTTTAAATATACCTCTTATATCCATCACAAAAAAAGAAATTTATGTTTAACAGTAAGAAGTAATACAACCCCAAATCACTAAATCTTGTGATAATATAAAAATGCATTTAAAGAGCACAGTGTTTATTACATTTACTTTGCATTTATTCCATTGCAGACAGTAAGTATAAACCTGAGAAATGTTATGTTTTGTCTGGTCAGCTTAATTTAATTTGTTAATCAATATCAATTCCTGCATTTTAGGCCTGCAACAAATAAAAAATGGGATGGGGCAATTTGGAGTTTGTTTGCTTGTATACTTGGTTTGCTTAATGTTGCATTCAGCATCAGTGGCTGTTCCAGCAAAACACACAAGGTTATATCAGAACTAGTTATATATACACCCATACACAAGTCAATGCCAATTTTAGAGTAATCAATTAACCTAACACACTTGTTTGTGGACTGTGGGAGGAAACCAGAGTATCCCGAGTAAACCCACGCAGACACAGGGATGACATACAGAGTCCCCACAGAAAGACCCAGGCCGCTCCCCGCAGGATTGAACCCGGGGCCTTCTTGCTGTGAGGCGGTGGTGCTACCCACCGAGCCATTCATTTAGAGATAGTAATGAATGAAAAATAATAATGTAATTTATAACAGATGATGCAAAGACGTGATTGCGATCTTGATTCGGTACAAAAGCAGTGTATTTCCCTCCTTATGGTCTTGGATATATTTACTCACGATTACAGCTTAATGTGGCTTAGCCCTATCTGGATGAAATCCATACACACAATATTTATAAAATGATCCAGTATTCCCAGGGTCCATGCAAGTAGTGAACACAACACATACCAGCACATAACCTGCAATACTCCTGTTATATGCTATTTATCTGTACATTTACTCCCCATTTTAGGATGGTCTGTCTTAGAGTATTTTGACTTTACAATGGAAATTCAAATAAATACACATTCAGTAGAAATCATATTCAGAATTTTTATGTATAATGTATTTTTCCTGTGGGCAAGCGGAATGAGTATGATTAGTCTCTTGCACTGTCCCATGCTAAATGAGGAAGTCGGCAGGAGTGATGAGTGCTTGAAAATGTATTGAGTAACACTCAAACAATAATCCTTTTTGTTTTTCACTTTCAATTCATTAATCAATATATTGCTTTTGTTATATATATACTTACATTATTTTAAATAATAATAGTAAGTATTGGATACACTGTTATTGGTTTATTCATTCATTTTCTTATCTGCTTAATCCTTAATTAGTGTTGCAGGAAAACCTTTGCCTAGCTGGCAACACAGGGTGCAATGCAGGAAGAAACCTTAATACCCAGGGTAAGTTGCCTGGAATTGAACCCAAGATCTTATTGCTGTGAGATGCCTGTTAATGATTTACCCCAGCTGTTTACTGACCACATATTTAAGCTTCAGGGATGGTCATCGCAGTTCCCTGTTGTAAACCCCATAGAAATTTGAAGTAGGTTCACAGTGACAATATGCAAATCTCATTAAAGTTATTGTACAATGAGTGTCTTCTTATTAAACAATTTCTAGAAATTCTGCTGTGATCTGAAGCTGTCATACAATTAGTCCTGTTTAATTGGATGACATGCAGCACGTTTTGAATAAATATCTCTTTAAATCTGAGATAATATTTGAATAGCGTTTTTTAAGTATGTCTTTAAATATCTTTACTAATATTTACATGTTGTTATGCTGTTACCCTGCTCTATTTCATATTTTACAAATATGAGCAGTGTAACAGTGTAGATTATCAAAACTGCAATCTGAAATCCTTACCAGTCCAATAAAATTGACTTAATTGACATAACCTTTTCTCATGCATTTTTATTTTGCTTCAGTTTGTGTCCCAGAAGCTGGTAATGCTGGAGGCTGGATGTGGAGTAGGTAATTGCATATTCCCCTTGTTGGAGGAGGATCTTAACCTCTTTATCTATGCATGTGACTTCTCACCTCGGGCTGTACAGTTTGTGAAGGTGAGTGACAGCAGTTTGAAAAGTGTTTATTCTGTGCATGTCATTGTTAATTAATGGGCTTTGTATGTGTGTTCATTCAGTGGTGGACATTGCGAAATAAATTGTAATTCATTACTATACTTTAGTAGTATTTTCATATTATCTTTCCTTTATTGGAGTACTCACTTTTTTTGGTGACTTTTTACTTTAACAGGTAAAAAGCAAGCACACCAATCAGAGTACAGCACATAATTTTTTTGCCTATATAAACCTGTTGGATTCTGTAAAAACATCGGTGTACTGTGTGACCCTAGTGTCTTTTCATTTAAGGTTAGTTGGTTAAGCATAAAAATTATAATATTATATTAGAGCCCTAATAACTCATATTACTTTTACTTTTTTTAACTCGTGTGGTTTTAAAGGGAGCAGTTGATCTTACTGGAGTAACAATATTTATTACTTGAGTTAATGTAAAGGATCATGTACTTCGTCCACCTCTGTGTTTAGTCTAGTCCTTTACCAATCAGTAACAGTTGGTTACCATAAGGAGTTTATTCTGGCAACCAGGATGCAATGTTATGACTGTTATGAGTTATGACCAATGTTACTACTCTTGGGAAAATGATAATGATTTTGTGTGCAATTACAAGGGATTGCATTACAGACTTGGGTTGCAGATTAATAGGCATCTGACATTTAATATGATAATATAAATGCACTGTGGTGACTTCTAAATGTCTTGGCATGTTGTGGTGGCAAATAAAGGGAACCTACAGGTGCATAAAATTGTCAGGCTTAAAATTGAGAGTAGCAATAATTTCCATAACCATTATGTTAACAGTAATTAAAAAGGCATGTTTGAGTGCAGTAATTTGTACCTTGAGGTAAGCGGATTTAGTTTTTCCCCTGTGGCATATGGCCACTAGAACTAGGCAGTTGAAGATAAAAATGTTGCATGCCCTGTTGAATGTGGATTCCTTATATAAAGGGAAAAAATGGGTAGAGTCAGAATAAAGTGTAAATCCATGGATCCAGTGCATTGTTTCAAAAGCTGGTGGTGGTAGTGTAAAGGCACATAAATACAAGCCAAGCACCATTTGAATGTCACATTTTCGTTGTATTTAATGATTACAATTGACCAGTGTTTCAATGGCTAATTCCAGCACAATAATACACCTTGTCTGATGAATGAGCTGATCCTTAATAATAATATCAGAAAACACCTTATTACAATCTGTGTCAAATCTTTTATAACCTGATATAGCAAGATCATAAACATTAAGAAAAGTTTAAATTGTTCCTTATGACATCATTTTAAACCATACTAAAGTAACTTAACATTTTTATTTGCAATATATTTTGTGTAGTATGTTGTGATTGCGTTTATAAAACAAAAGTCTGAAACTGCTATTACAAATTTAATAACCCTCCAAGCTCAGTTCAATGCTTTTCAACAACTACTTGATGCTTAAGTTGGGACCCTTTAGAATTTTCTTTAATTCTGCCTAAATATGACTTCCACTGCTCACAAAAATAGGGAATATTTCATAATATGTATAATATATATAATAATGTTAATTTATATATATTATAATTATATTAATTTATAAATAATCCTAATTTTTTTATGAGCAGTATATATTAAAACATTATCAGATTGTCACACAAGCTCTTAAAGTAGACGGAGAACCCAATTAAACAAATGATACATAAATATACATTTAGGACTGTGTTAGTCTCTGTTCTTAAAGAGAATCAAGGATTACTGCCTGTCATGGACTTTTCTCTACAATCACTTGATGTTTGTTTTAACTTTGCTATCGGCATCAATGGCCATTTCAGAGACACGCAGAATATCGAATAATGAAATGTTTGTTTGTTTCATATATTTAACTTTTAACTTAACTTGTTCTGCTGATTATATGATGTACTAAATTCAGAAAAACAGACTTTAGATGCAAACTTGAATCAAAATATGACCTCAAAAGACCTCAAGCAGTAAACAAGTAACACTACATTAAATAAAATTTTATAATGATCCTCTTGCTTCTTATGTTTGTTCTCAGGAAAATTCTCTTTATTGCCCTGATCGCTGCCTGGCCTTTCAGTGTGACCTTACTAAAGATGACCTGACTGCTACCATTTCAGAGGAGAGTCTGGATGTTGCCACACTGATATTTGTCCTGTCAGCCGTTCATCCTGATAAAATGCAACAAGCTTTGGAAAATATATACAAGGTAAAGAGTTTTTAAGGATTAGTATATTCGTCCATTATTGTCACAAAATCTGTTTTATTTAAAATAATTTCATTTAGTTTTGTGCCTTGTTTGTTTTAAACAGTTATAGTGTTACATTGGTTCTCAACCACTTAGAAACTTGTCGAAGTCTGTTCTTGATGCATTTTTAGTAGAATTATTTTTTTCTCAGCTCTCAGTGCACTTGCTTTAACTTGTATGAGTTGGACCAGATGACTCGTGTAAGCGAAAGTCGATTCATGATTTATGATTTACGATTCAGTACACAGTACTGAGTCAGACTCAATGTGTATCTCACAACCGTGAAAAATGCCCTATGACCTATGGAAGATAATTTAAAATGTGAAACATATAGAAGACCAGCGTTAGAAGAGCGTAACAAACGAGGACCAGAGTACAAAGACAACAGTTACGAAAAGTATGCGAGGGCCAGACAATGAAAAGCTTTAAAGGCTAGCAGTAATATTTTAGATTGGATTCTTCTAATCATTGGTAGCCAATGAAGCTCATGTAAAATAGGGGTGATGTGAGTGAATTTACTACTGCACTTCAGAAATCTAGCAAAAAAAAAAAAGATTTTGTAGTTGCCGTAAAGTATGGAGTGAAGTAGCAGGAAGACCAGAAATAAAAGAATTTCAGTAGTATAGCTTGGAATAGATGACAGCGGGAATCAGTTTTTCCTTTTCTCTTTTATAAAGCAGGGAATGAATACAAGCAATGTTACGAAGGTGAAAGTAATCACTTTGAGTCTTTTCATTACATGGATCTGAGGAGTGAACCAAGGAGACTAACAAGTGGATGGAACAAGTCTGGATTTCAAGGGTGCAGCTGTTTCAATCACAGAAAAATGGAAGGAGGCGGCATCATTAAGGGAGGAAGGAGATGTAACAGACACAAAAGCAGAAGATTTTAATAGACCAGAGAATGAGTCAGAACTGACAGAAGAGTAAAATTCCAGTGGGAGAGGAGGGTATTCCCATTAACTTTTGGGTAGAATTTATATTATGTTGATCATGTTATCTATAGTACTGTATTCTTAGTGCGAATAAGTCCCCATATTTTCTTAGAATGAGTAGTATTGACAGCCAACTGGAAAGGAAAACAGGAAATTAATCATTCAGAGCACAGGCTAAATTTAGCATTAGCACCAATGATAGCGCTAGTAGTTCACTAATAATAGATAGTTTACCAATAAAGTAAGTGTTTTTCTTTTACTATACTGCTCACAAAAATCAGAAAAGATTTTTTAAACTTTCATAAAATAAGTTTTATGTTAATGGATTAGTCCAACTGCAAGTTAATGTAAGAGTTTTAAACCATAAGTTTGGTTCTGCTATGAGAGTGTATAACTACATTCTGTTCATGATGCATTTAGCTTGTTTTACATTTACAGCATTTTAGCATACTCCCTTATCCAGAGCAACCTGCACCTGATGCAGTCTTACAATTCATGCAATTGTGTGTTAATGGTCTTGCTCAAGGACTCAACTGTGGTAGCTTGGCAGTCATCATGCCTTGGAGATCGTTGTAATTCTTGTGTTTTGATTCTCAGGTAGTAAAACCAGGAGGTGTTGTCTTGTTTCGGGATTATGGCCTGTATGATCATGCCATGCTGAGGTTTAAGTCTGGGAGCAAGCTCGGGGAGAACCTCTATGTGAGACAGGATGGTACTCGCTCCTTTTTTTTCTCCAAAGGTTAGTCGGTGTCAGTCATTTTTGCTATCAATCTGCAGTGACCATCATGTTAAATAACATTATGCATTCCGTCTATAATGACCAACATGTCTGTCTTTCAGAGTATCTTGCCAATCTGTTTTACCAGGCTGGATTTCAGACCCTTGTAAATGAGTATGTTCTGAGAGAAACGGTAAACAAAAAGGAAGGATTGTGTGTTCCTCGAGTATTCCTCCAAAGCAAATTCTTAAAGCCTAAATGATTAAGGGGTTTTAATGCCTAATGGATAAATCAGTTTAAATATTTACATAGCAACTGCTTTTTTATTCTTCATGTTTTTATACATTAATTTAAATCTGAAACTCTGATGATCTATCTCACACATTTGGGTGTTTTATATGATCTTTCTGTGTATAATAATTTATTCATTCAGTCTTACACAACATGGAGCAAGACATAGATATGGTTACAACAAAGAGTTACTACTTCAGTGACAACACATGAGGGCAGCACAATCTTTGCCATTATCAGGAACAAAAGTCTGTGTTTGTGTTGTTTACTATATTTATATAATTTAGTATTAACGTTGCAATGTCTCAAAATACTGTGAACTACAGTTTTGCAGCAACATTTATGTAATTAACCATGTAGATTTGTATTGTATTTACACTACTGCGCAAAAGCCTTAGGCATACTATATTTCTCAGTTTATATTCGGCTTATTCTTTATTTAGGTTTTAGTAGTCACAGTACTACAATTACTCTGTCCTCAAAAGTCAGGTTCACCACAGATCAGGTACTTTGTTTGTGGTGGATCATTCTCAGCATTGCCGTAATACTTATGTGGTGGTGGTGTGTTAGTGTGTGTTGTCCTGGTTTAAGTGGATCAGACACAGCAGTGCTGCTGAATTTTTAAACCTCTTCAGTGTAACTGCTGGTCTGAAAATAGTCCACCAGCCATTACAGATGCATGAAGGGGACTAATAAAGTATGTAGAGAAACAGATGGACTACAGTATGTCATTGAAGAACTACAAAGTGCAGTGATTAATAAAACTTAAATAAAGAATAAGCAGGATATTAATTGAAAATACAGAATGTTTAAATATTTTGTACAGTACTGTACATTCACATTATTTAATGCAATTAGAGTACATATTTCATGACATTTGATTGGTCATATTTGTATTCTAAAACTTTCTCAATTTAGGTCTAACAGCTGACAAATATTATTTTGTGGTTAAATCACCATTATGTTTGATAATAGTTATTATTAGCACTAGTTTTATTATTGAAAAAGAAAGTCAACTTGGATGGAGGAACTACAAATGTAGAGCACCCAGTATCACTACCAATGTTTACATCAACCTGAAAAGAAATGAATTAGGATTGTTAAAATTAAATAGTATTTAATTTGATAAGAAATTTGAGTAAAATAGTGATGTTATTTTAAAAACAGTAATACATCAATTAATGTCTGCATCCCACCATTCTTTGCCAGATCTGATGTATGTAGTTAATATCTGCTGTATTATATATCCTGAGATATTTTATCTGTTTTTATTCTGAAGCATTTAACCATAAACATGTATAATTGTACAATTGTAATGTTTAAATAAAGGCAAAACATTTTTGTTTTTTACTTCTATTTCTGCTCAAAATATTAACTTTAATAGTTTGTTCAATAGGGCAGCACAGTGACACTTTGAGACTATGGACTACCGCTGATTGTGTGGGGTCTTTCCTGTGTCTGCATGGGTTTCTTCTGGTTCTTCTGTTTCTTCTTTCATTTCATAAAACATGCTTTAGGTCCGGTTTCATCTCTATAGAGCCCCAGTGTGATGTGTGCCTGAGTGCCCTGTGCTACATACATTTTAGGTTTGTGGCTTTTCAACTTGATAAGAGCTCCAGTCAGAAAGTAGCTGGCATGAATAAAACTCTAGCATAGAACAAGCACTAGGAACACCAAGAGGATTGCTCATAGCAAACTCTTAATTTAAGGAATGCAAAACTGCTATAGAAAGTTCTGAAAGAACTGGAAGCAGTGCCTAGGCAAGTTGATGTGGTGAGCTCATAGGGTGCTAACCAAACGAAAGCATTCTTTTCTTCGGTTGCAGCCCACAAAACTTAAAAGCTACACAACATATAGTGGAACACATTACACAATTTTTTTGCAATTCTATAAATCAACCGCACATGTCACTTAAGAAGCACTAAGATAACACATAACTAAAAATCAACGTGGCAGACAGAATCTGGATGCATCCTTGGATCAGCTGAAGACCATGCTCACCCTGCTGCTGACAGAGGATGACAATGCCACACAGCCTCGAACCATGTCGGGATTGTGGCTTGCTCTACTACCTCTCTGGGCAAGGTCTCAAACGCTAGCTCCATGAGGATTCAAAGCTTGTAAGAACATTAGCTGGGCAGGCATAAAACCTTAGAATTTTGCATGCTCGCCTGAAAAGCCAGCAACCACAGAGCAAGGTGCCAGTTTCAGTCATGCCTTTGCTGGCTCGTCACTATAGAGATCTGAATGGAGAGTTACAGTCAGTAAGATAATATACGACTTAGTGTAGGTAATTTTGGGTTATATATGAGTTTTAAAAAATTCTCATTAAAAAAAAATCAATTTGAACAGGTTGTTTAACCATGCTTCAGTACAAAATAGTATGAATTGTTGCGGAGCAAAAATGTATATTTAAAGGTGCATATCCGTCTTCCAGTGGCAGCAAGAAACTGTCGCCACAACAGTTTTGCATTGTGGCACCTGCTCGTTCTTGACAATAAGGTGAAGTAGAAGTCATCTCTTGCTGTTGTGGCAGATTGGTAAACCTGCCCTAGTCTTCTTCGTACTGTTCTAGTCTCTTGAAAGTGATTCCACAGTCACTTTCTGTTGTTCCAAGATCTGTTGTCACTGTTTTTTGCATTTGACTGGCTTCAAGATGTCATATGGCTCTCCAAGCTTCACATTCAGGCAAATCATGTTGCAGAGGCATTGCAAGGACTGGGAAATTGTAAGATGTGCACTTTCAAGATCTGTAAACGTTCAGATACTGCAGGACTTTCAGCCTTTCATATAGTGCATTTTTACCAATTAAATAAAAACAAAAATAGTTGTTATTTCATTTTCATTTCAGTTTTTTTGTTTTCTTTTCTGATTTTTGAAATGTATTTAAAAATATATCAAATGTTTCTTTTTTCTTTTGCTTTTTATTGCTTTATTCCCTAATTTTGTGAGCAGTGTATTTTTAAGTGAACTGAGATGGAATGGCAACTTTAAAAAGTGGTAAAAGCTTTACTGTCGTAGCTTTTGTGGAATGTGTTGCAGGGCTAAAATGCAGCGAGATGTTTATTAAACCAAATGAAGTTGACCACACATACCATGCAATACTTGTACAGTATGTACAAGCAAATGTAAGAGCACTGAGTTCATTTTTTAATTTGTATTGTCTATACTATCCCAACATTTTCTGTTTTGGGGTTTTAAATAGTGTGGTATAGGTTGAGTCTTTTGGATCCCTATCTGCTAGCACATCTCAGTCATGACTTGTGCCATGAAATGATGCATTTTGGCACTGTGGAACTCTTCAGAGACCCCAAACCTACAGAATGTGCTTTTCCAGCTGGTAGCAGCAGTCTGATCAGGAACTATTAACACTTTCATTTTAAAATATCCCCTAACTTTTGTGAGCACTATAGTAAGTTGCAGCCTGCAAACAGAAAAGTCATCCAACATAAAGCCACATTATTTTTTTTTAATGCAAAACGTGTACAGTTTTAAATCACTTAAGAAGCACTAAGATAACATTGTACCAAACAACCAAAATAATGAACTTCCACATCCATATCCACTGTTCCAACTCTGCAATATTATGCAGACTGTATAGAATGGTCCACATATACTGTATAAGTGTAAGCTTATATGTTAATTAAGCTTATATGGAAAGTAGGTAGGGTGATTCGAATCATATGGAACAAGAAATAACATAAATGAAGCTATTTGAGCTATCAGCAGGAAACAATTTTACAACGTGCATATAATGGTTCTTATTTCCTTCGTGTGTTGGCACTTTTGGCGTTCCATACAACTCTATATACGATACACAAGCAGGCGGGGTGATAAAGCAGCGCTCATTTGTGGAGTCACACAGTTAGAAACCGCATGCTACGGTACTGCGTAATATGTCCAAATGGCCTGCCGTTACGCTGTTTACTTCTTCTAACAGAAGTACCACTAGGATATAGCTGCTGTGTCGACGCGACTTCGAGAGAAGGCGTGTTGGTTGCTCCTCTTAATTAAACATTTGTGTATGTTCCTGCCTTCAAGGAGATGAATGCGTTATATTTTCCTCTTACAGACTAATTTAAGATTGAAAAAGCCATCTCTAGATGGAGGTTATTTGTTATCCTGTATAGCACAACGCCGGAGAAACCTCTGTTTGGTGCTGGAACATTCAAACAATTAACCTAGCAAAACGCCAGCATTCCTGGAGATGGATGTAGCTGAAAAGGACAACATGTCTGATGGAGAATGTGATTCTGGTGTAGAAGAGGAGGTCGATCCCCGGGTTCAGGTAAGCTTAAAGTTCAGTTGCCCGGCTTATTTTGTCAGCAGCAAGCCTTTAAAATGATAAATGTGACATTAAAACCTAACGTGGAACATAACGTCAAGCCAGTTTTGTTTTACCTCATCAACCAGAAGATTGTCCTTTACTATGGCGCTTTAAACGCAATAAAAACAAAGAAAAACGTTAATTGAACTAATTGCCGATTACAGATTATTTTAACTTTGTTAAATTGAAACTGCATTAAATCCACTGAACTGGACTCAAACTGGAACTGCACAATTGCAAGAAATTAACAACAGTGCATACAGCTAAACTTCCATATTAAAAATGGAACTGCATCGTACTGTAGGTCAAACTAAAAGGGGAACAACATTAAACTATGCGCACAAAGACCGCTGAGCTACCTGTTTTATTCAAGGACTTGAATAAAAGAGCAAATGGAACTTCATAAAAACTAATTGTATAAAAAATTTTAGTACTTTGCAGAAGCGTAAAAAATGAAGTTAATTAGGTGATTTTCTTAAAGTTGTGCTGCATTTACAAATGTAACTACAAAATCGTGGCAGTAAAGCTTTTTTTAAAGTGGAGCTGTGTTGGAAACGTGGGACTGTCTGTAAAAAGAAATGCAATTTAAAAATTGCATGGAATATCTGAGATTGCACAGATAAAAAGAAGAACTGCATTTGAAATAGAACAAAATGAGAGCCATACGACTTTGTCTGACTACACAGTTTTAGAAATTAGTAGCCCTTTACTATACGGGTATATTAAATTAATTAATGCGCTATTTCATGAGAAAGTAATCATTAATTTACATAGGTGACAACTTGTATCATGAATCATCAAGACTATGCTTTTATTGATTAACAATTATGGTTCACCTGCTACGTTCTTGCTTTAATCTTAAATAAATATTTTACAGTAGTTGTCTTTCCTGTCTGACTGTGCTTACTTTAACAGGGAGAGCTGGAAAAGCTGAACCAATCCACAGATGACATCAATAGATGTGAGAATGATCTAGAGGTAATAGCATCTATTTCAACACAAAGCATGAAAGAGACTTTATAATTATTTATCCCATTTGAAAATGTCTTTAGTTATCTTTGTAATCTACCAACAGACACAACCCCCATGGCAACAGATGTATTGGAAAGATCTTGTCATCCAACAATTATGTTTTGTTTTTTTTTGGGGGGGGGGTTTGCAACAAAAAAGTGTTTTGGTGTTTATTTGGTGTAAAAAGTTTAATGACTGCAGTGAAAAGAACATGCTGCCAATTGTTAAGTATAATGAAACTTGTGATGTTTCAACTAGGATCCTTCAGCAGTACAATGATCCAAAACATGGGTCCAGATCAACATAATAATGTTTTTTTGAACACAACTTCATGCTTCTGCTATGGCCATCTCAGTCTGTTTTCTTAACTTCAGCTTTAGCTTGTGGAATGAGCTTAAGAGAATGACAGGACCTAGAATCCTGGGAGAGTTAGAGACTTGTTTTTAACAAGGCTAAGTAATTTAATTTTGATGGATTTCCAAAGGAAAAAAGAAACCTTTTACATGTATATAAATTGAATTTGGCCTTTTAAATGAATAGAAGGAGAATAACCAATAGGCCTCCCTTTGAACATAGCAAAAATTATCTGGTGATTCTGCTGCAGCATTTTCATATGTTCTTCAAAGTATGTTTAATCTGAGCTGAATATCATACATACTATTTTAAAATGAGGTCAGGACATGTTTCATATTTTAATGGAACTGTACATATCGGAAGTTTATGTGGACCCTGCTAGGATCACAGTCAGACAAAGTAATACATGGCATTGATGATCGAATCCATTTGATCGAATTGGGTATAAATGATCAATGCAAAACCAAGATAGTATGCAATTATAAAAATATTTATTGAACCCAAATAGCTTCATTTATAGTACTGCATCAGTTACTTATGTAATGGTGCAACATTTATTTTTTGTGCCACATTATAAACGAGAAGTGTGAGCGGTATTGATGTTTTTCATACCATCTGCAGATCAATCAATCAATCAAAATTTATTTATACAGCGCTTTTTACAATGGAGCATTGTCTCAAAGCAGCTTTACAACAGT
>JAUZSU010162644.1:0-13716 GCA_034780255.1 Parotocinclus maculicauda | reverse complement strand
ACCAAACACATCTATGAAAAAGCTGATTTCGAACAAAATAATTAATTTTTTTCCACAAGAAATTGTGTGTGTGTGTGGAGGGGGTCTACGCTTCATCTCTCCTCCGGGCTGGGTCTGGCCACAGTACTTCATCCACTTCGCATGCTATGTCCTCTCTCGCTAAACACCGAGGAAAGAACCTTCTTGCATGGCGCATCCATCCTTGAATAGAAGCAATGTCAATGTCTCCACATGCTTCCTCCATTGCCTGGAGAAGTGGAATGTGGGCACAGGGATGACGATCATATACTCGCCAGCGCCATGCGGAGAAAAATTCCTCAATCGGATTGAGAAATGGTGAATATGGAGGCAGGTACAGAACCAAGAAATGAGGGTGAGCGACAAACCAGTTCTGGACAAGATGGGCCCGGTGAAAGCTGACATTGTCCCATATGACCACAAATCTTTGCTGATTTGGATTCTGCTGACCTGGAACAAGTATATGATAAATTGCATCCAGAAAAGTTACAATGTGAGCAGTGTTGTAGGGGCCAAGTGTTGCATGGTGATGCAGGACACCATTATTTGTAATGGCAGCACACATTGTAATATTTCCCCCACGTAGTCCAGGGACATTCACAATGGCCCTTTGTCCAATAACATTTCTCCCTCTTCTTCTGTTTTTTGTCAGATTGAACCCCACCTCATCTATGTAAATGTACTCATGGAGGACATCTCCATCCGCATCCATCTCCAAAATTCTCTGTAAGAGACAAAAGTTTATATATACACACATGCACAACCCAATAATCTGGCTTGTTAGGTGCAAGTCTAATGTGCTGGAAGTAGTTTCACATTCATACATACATTCACAAAGTCATGACGCAGGGTCTTTACTCTGTTGCAGTTCCTTTGAAATGGGACCCTGTAGAGCTGCTTCATGCGCAACTGATTCTTTTGGAGGATACGCTGAATTGTGGACAAGCTTACAGTATCAATGTTACCGAAAACAGTTGCATCATTTACAATATGGTGTTGGATTTCACGCATTCTAATTGCATTATTCGCCAAAACCAAATTTATGATGGCTGTCTCTTGCTCGTCGCTGAATTTGCGCCCTCTCCCTCCACGATTCCTTTGCCTTTCCACTCTGTAGAAGATTCAGAAACATAGTCAATGTTTGCTGTTATATAGTCAGAAATGTCTTCCTGCAGTTAGCTGTACCTTAGTATAGTATGATAACCCACCACACTGACCATTCATGATTCATGAAATGCAGTACAGTAATATACATGATACGAGCTACAATTGTATGTATTTTACAGTTATACTGGAATAAATATGTGTATATTAGATTGTTGAATACCTGTTCTCATTCCGGAATGTTCGGATTATGGATGCCACTGTAAATCGACTTAAGTTTGGCTGGACCCTCAGTCCAGCCTCCCTCATGGTCAACCCATGGTTGATCACATGATCGATTAATGTAGCCCTAATCTCATCTGAGACAGCTCTCCTTTCTGCCCTTCTTTGCCCTCGTCCTCTTCCCTGTCTACCTTGTCCTCTTACTCCTCTTACTCCCCTTCCAACTACTCCTCCTCGAACCCCAACTCCTTGTGGTCTGCCTCTACCTCCAACTCTCCTGGCTCTCTCTGCGTTGTCATTCATTTTTCGAAACAGACATCTTGACATGTGACCTATTTAAGGCAATGATTTGTTGGTGTTCAATTAAGTAATGAGTGTTTACACATGTGAGGAGTGGGAGTGAAGCACTGGTGATTTAGTGTGACATTTTGATAGGTTGTGTTTGAAAGATTAAATCAAGTCACTTCCTGTTTGATCTTTGTGTGTTAGGTAGAAACTTGTGTGTAGAGCTTTGCAAAATGTGTGTTTGTGAATTGAAAACTGAGTCAAACACTGAGAATTAGTGTATGGTTTTGCAGATTTGGTGTGAGGTTATGGTTTCTGAAGGGCATGTTTAGAAAATTGTGTGACAAGAAAAGATTTTGTGTGTAAACAGTTGTAAAAAACTGTAAGACAATTATCCATGATGGTATTTGTTACATAGCCAGTGTGAGAGATGTCATTGATGTCATCTTCGTTGGCTGACAGAGACAGTGTATGGTGGAGTGGTTGGATACAATCATTTTAGAGATGTCTTTGTAACCACCTGACTGTAATTTTTCCTTCAAATTATCTTCTAATCCTAAATCGTCACATACTTTTGTCAATCATAGACATGATTGTCAAATTGCATAATTTTTCAAAAAATATAAATTACAGAGTATAATTAATGTTGCATGTTTCATTGCGTTCTCTTTATCGCCTTACTTTTAGTAGTTGTGTGAAAATTTTATTGTTATCCAATCAATTCTGCATAAATAAAGACAATTAAAAAGATTTCACTAATTTTTAAGCACCGTTGTATATGAATATGTAATTATTTTTTTTACCACAGCCTGATATTATGCTGGTCAAGCTCCTGGCATAAACTTACTGGCTACCACTTACAAGCAGTTTCCTTTTTATTTATTTTTTTATAAATAAACATGCATTTTAACAGGTTTGACTATTAATTAGTACACCACTGTGAATATTATTATGTAAAGTAAACCAATGCTGAAATCTATTTCAGGTTAAAGATTATGTTAAAATTCAATTTTCACTAGGCTATCAGTTAGATGTCTAGCCTGATAGTGTTAAAACATGATGATGTTCCCAAATTGCTTTCATCATCTCAAGTAGTTGTTGAGTGTGGTATTCGTGTAATAGGTCAAGTGTAATATATAATTTACAGTTCACAAACTTTTCAGGCACCCTAACTTAAATATGACATAAATATTGAATACTGTAACATTTCATTGTTAATGTATCAATTGAAATGTGCAAAAGTTTTAATACTTCTGTTGAAAATGTACAACAGTTTGAATACTTCTCAAAATTATTCATGCTAAATGTTTGTTTTATTTTAAGTGCTTTAGAAATGAATTGATTTAGGATTAATTCCACTTGGCCTAAGGCCAAGGTTTAAAATTATGTGTTCCGGCTACTTTGACAGAATGTGAATATTTTTCTTCATGCTGTTTTCTGCAGATGTAAGCTTGTCATGAGAATATACATTCTCATTCTGAAATATCCCTCAATTTTTTTTAACAGTATATATCAAACCTATAAGGGTCTTAACCAATGAGTAGAGAACAATTTATAGCCTATCCCAACAACAGATTCTGTGACATATTTGATCTACCCATGACAATCACAGAGCTGTGAGAGATCATCAGGTTTTCTCCCATATGCATGGTGCATGCTGCCAAATTTGCTGGCTAACCACTGCTTCAGTGATTCACCCAAGTGCACTGGCATTACTGCAAATGGCAATCATGAAAGCATAATTATAGGTGGCACATTATATATGTCAGTTGTAATTCTATTGCAATTTGCTTGCAAAAGCACACTGCTAATTCATTGAGCTTACAACAATGGAATCTGACATGCAAATAACAACAGATCAAACCACTTTCAGTACTTGTCAATAACTTTTAATGTCCTTGTCTATCGCTTAATGTATGCAGAGTAGCTTGGTGAATTTGTTTTAATGTTGTTTTAATAATAATAGTAATATCTAAATACCTTCTTATTCTATTCTGTGTCGCATAGTTTTATGAATTATGCAGAAGCAAGTGATTGAATGTGTGCCAATTACAGCTCTACGCCACTTCCTGTTACACTACATAGGTTTCACCAAATGATACACTTAATAACAGGCAAATACATTAAACACCAAAAGCACTCTCCCCAACATATTATCCAGCCTTCAATAGTTGTAACAAAAGCCAATACACTATTCTGAATACACACTGCTGGGTTTTGGCATGGACACAACATTTACAGATTTATGCAAATTTATCAGACGCACAAAGCCACAGAAATTAGTATTGGCCAATTTAAAAAAGCAATTTTACAGTCACATCAATCAGTACATGTCCAAATTTCAAGTGCCATGAAGATACCATGTCAGTTATAGTTAATAATTAATTTAAATGTATATTTATATTAGATAGTACAGATAGGGACAGCATACAAAATTCAATTTTCTGACAAAAAACCAACAGTAACTATAGTAATAGATTTAGAATAATAAATGTTTCTAGACTCGATTTATGTAAATAATTCAGTTGATGCACAGAAAAAAGATCATTTATTTATAGAACTCTGTGGTATAGAAACACTGTGGAATGACAGACTGATTTTCTCGCATCTATATGATTTCATAGACATGGCAGCTCCTGTGGTTCTGACGTTAAGTATGTCTGAGCAGCAGACCCCCTCAGATGTAGGTAAACTTTAAATTCCTGTTAAACAATAATTTTGCAGCTATTGTTCTAACAACTTTTTATTCAATAAAATAGCTCATCTATTGCTGAGCCATCCATGTTTGATCTTAATAGGTTCTGCTGTAGGATGAATCAGATAGTGGGGTCAGTAATTATTTATTCAGGCTCTGTTATAACGAAAGTTTTAAACTTTTTCAGTTACTGCAAACAAAAGCTATTACATTTTTTCTGTAACAATCTTCAGCACCAGGTCACTGTCCTATATTAATAATTCATATACTTCTACCTGCCTGCTTTTGATTTCATGAATTATAAATTTCTTGGTGGTTTCATATAAATCTTAAACAGCAGCTTCTGTTCTGTTCAGTTCTGTTCTGTAGATTCTCACATGCTACAGAAGTGCTTGGAAGTTGCGCACCCTGTAGACCCTTTAGACCTTTGTATAAATATGACCTAGAACAGTTTCATGTACTAAACAAAAATATAAATGCAACACTTTTGTTGTTGCTCCCAATTTTCATGCGCTGAACGATGTAGAAAGATGTAAGACTTTTTATCTGTGCAAAAATTGTAGCGTTTTTATACACTCGATGACAAAAAAAAAATAACTCACCATGAAGTTGCTGGAATTGACTAAAACTTGCAATCCAAACAATTTGGGTTAACGATTTGGGTTGCTCACACAATCAACAGTCAGGCACATGGGAGTTGAACCCTGGACCTTTCAGTCCATAGTCCAGCTTCTTAACTTCTAAACCACCACAGTCTCAAAAAGGGGCAGTCACTGTTCCTTATGGAGATGGCTTTCATACTAGTCTACATTTGGGGAATCCTCCTCAGGATTGTTTTTTTCTTTCTTAAATCACATAACAGCCTGATACGTAACATGTAGTTAGACCCTACACTGATAACCATTCTGCTAATTTGTTGTTTTCTAGTAAAGTTCTTTATTCACATTAATTGTGATTATTGTTATGTACTTGTGAATATATATTACAACAATTTAATAGTTTGCTTCAAGTTAAGAATGTGTTCTTAAACTCAATGATTTTAGGATTGCTATCTGCAAGTGTCACTTCTTCAATTTTTATTAAATGTTTATTCATTTCTGGGGCCAAGTCTGATTTAGCTGTAAGCTATTGCCCAAGATTTTGAAGCTTTAATGAGTACATTTAATTAATCATACCTCCAAACCCTTAAAAAATGGATGATCCCTTACTGGAAATTTCCCTCGTTTATTAGTGAAAATATTTTTTTTTCTATAGTTATCCTCTAAGTGGTAGGAAAACTTTATCTACCAGAACTAACTCATAATTAATTATCAGCCACTAAAATCAGAGCTTTCACACTCACAGATAAAAGTTTTGCAAAAGTACAAAAACAACATTATTATAGGAACCAGACAGACAGATAGATTAATTATGTTTTATCATTCCAAAAATACAATTAAATCCAAGAATTTGTAAAGCTCACATAGTTCCTAGTGTTTGTGGTTCCATGGGTGATTGTCTCACCTTCTAAGCACTGAAAAGCATTATCACAGATATCACAATCCCAATCTAGTGATTTGGAGTTATTTAAAAAGCTGTAAGTGACTCACAGAAGGCTTTTATCGAACCACATGCCATTATGAGTGGCACAGATTTAATCAGTGTTGCCCATGCAACTGATCTCTAAATATTGCACTTGAGCAATTACTAGGACTGTAATGAAAATATACTCGAGTAAAATCATGTTGCAGAGCAAATCACCTGCATTACTGAGTGCAAAGAAATATGTATGCTGCTTTTCAGTTTTCTGATAAAGCAGTTAAAATTTCGAACACCAAAACATTGATGCTTAACAAGGTTAGAGAACATTTGTTGAGGTATCTTAAACAATGTAAAACATTTGCAGTTCTGTAATATATGAGACTGAGAGGGTTTTTGAAAATAAAAGATTTTGTGTTCTTACAAAAGATTGTGTGGATTTTTTGTGGGGTCAATATCTTGCTAAAAGGTCTGCCCCTGGCCAAGTATTATGGCACACACAGACATAAATTGGGTTAAAGACTTCATTTAGTTCAATTTAATCAAGCCAGTTATTTTCACAAAAGCCCATGAGTCTGTACATTCAAAACAACCCCAAAGCATCATCAACTAAGAATAATATTTAATACGGGGTATCAGATATCAGATTTTTTTATGAAATGTGACAATTGTATGCATGATCACATTTTTGTCTCATCCAACCATCCATTTGTAATTCCTTGTTTCAACGTTTATTAGCTGCAATTTATGACTTGCCCTTAGGAAAGTTTTTTATTGTGGCACTTCTGGACATGGTCATGCTTATTGAACATGCTGAACCTAACTATGAATTAAATTTCCCTGTTGTACAAGCCTACAAACTCTCATTGAAGACATTTGGTTTTACCCATGTTGATGGATGACAATGCAATTTTACATATGTTTACATTACCTTATATTTATACCCCAGGTGAAGCAGGAAACTGTGATAGGCAACTACAGAGTTACCGATTTGATCTCTGCCTACAAGACTGGATTTCAAACACTAACATCTGATTGATGGCAGTCTCGTAGCTAATATGCTGCTGTGGGTTCCACAGGATTTTGAGATTTTACTATCCATAGTTAATATTCTTACTTAGTTGAGATTGAGCTTTTGGGTCTTTCTTGAAATAACCTAGCTTGGTCTTCATTTTCCTTGGTAAACTGCATTGCAGCCTCCATAGGAAGTTGGTGTGGTGTTGTACATGAATTGAGATCCCATGGACCTGTCTCAGGCATCACATCTAGAAAACCGTCGAAGCTTCTGATCCACAGAGAAGGATTAGGAGGGTCTTGATCATTGTAGGGGAAAATGATGAGGCAGCTTTAGAAATTCTTGGATTTAATTGTATTTTTGGAATGATGAAACATAATTAATCTAGCTGTCTGTCTGGTTCCTATAATATTGTTGTTTTTGTACTTTTGCAGAACTTTTATCTGTGAGTGTGAAAGCTCTGATTTCAGTGGCTGATAATTTATTATAAGTTAAATCTGGTAGTTAACGTTTGTGCATATGTAGTATTAAAACTCCTGCATTTGCTCAATTCGGATGCCTTTAAGGTAAACTTTGGTCTGTGAGTTAGTAATTACTTTTCCACGTTATTTTAATACTTTGTTATAAGGTTGTATAACTGAGCAATGCTGGAAATGTCATGGAGAATATTCATAAGGATATCACTGTGGCAGAAGTGGAGCTGCCTTCGGTGACTTTCTGTTGCACAGCTATCTTTGCTGACCTGTATGCCATTTTTCCTACTGACATCTTCCCTCCTGATGGCATTCACCACAATGTTAAACAGTAGTGAAGAAGCTGCATCTCCCTTGTGGACTCATCTCTGAATGGAACACTCCTCGAATTGTTTGTTTCAGATTCGTATTTGGTTTAATTTGCATAGATTGCCTTGAGGAGTGTGATGATTTTCATGGAAGGCATTTGCTCGCTATTACCTTCCACAGTTTGAGCCAGGGCACATAGAATGTGGAATTAAAGTTTGTTTTGTTGGCTGCAACTGATCCTTTTTTTCCATAAGTTGGTGAAGGGAAAAATGTATTATAGTGTACATGTCCAGTGCAAAAACCCACCTGCTCTTCTTTGCAGGTTTGTTCACTGTGTTTTTACCAAAATGAAATATACATCATGTGCTTGCAACGTTTAACATGCAGCTAGTACTCATGTTAACATATTTCCAAACCGCTGACATTGCTTTTTTATCTACCTGCTCAACGTTATGATGCTGTAAATTGGCATTGGGTGCCACGTGGCAATTCACTGAGTATGAGTACTTCAGCACAGCATCGGGCATGATACTGATCTCCTTCTGATTATACTCCTCTTTATAAAATATAACATCTCACTTGTATAAATGATTGCTAAAGATAAATGATTTATGCTTTCACTCTTGTGAAAGTGAGTTTATTTTAAATATTTTAAATTACACCAACGTTTTTGAGAGATGCATTAATTGGCTAAATGTTAAACTAAAATGTTAAAAGTTGACTAAATATTATTTCTATAAAAGTTATACAGTACAAAGTATTAAATCTTTAGTAAAATAGATAAATTGTGCTTAAAACTCAATGTTAAAAGTCATTTGAGCGAGCATTGCTTGAATCCTGGCAGCAATGGCATTTTGTTTTTTCAAACAACGTAATACATACATTTTTCAAATGTATTAATAATAACAAAGCTACTGATAGCATGATTTGCATGTATTAATAATGATGCTTATCTATGTCTTTATGGGTTCCTTCAACTCACTGGAAAATAAAATACTGACTAAAAATCATAAAAAAGGTTACCACAGAAGGCAAGAGATTTTGGATTAACTCCTACCATGTCAGGAGTCACAATAATTTTGAAGGCACGTAATAATAACAATGCACGTGTTATATTTTCAAATGTTCTGGATTAAAAGTTCTAACATTTTAATACTTTCCTACTTTAATTTCTCATGTTTATCACATCATAAAAAGCTTTAGGAAGTGGTTCACAGGAAAAGTATTCGGAGAGGGGGCATAAGAAATTAATCCCATACCTGTGCTGAAGTTGATACAACTGACATAACAGTTGATTCTGTTAAAGAAAACTGAATTAATATTAATCTAAACTTATCTTAAGATGATACAATTCATGGAGAAATCAAACATTGTTTGATTAAAAAATTAAAATTTGATTAAAATGCATGCGAGGTTAGCCAAAGGGTCTGCTTGAACCTAGAGTAGTATGGCAGATTTATTTTAACATATCAAATAAAATTAGGAATCCCATATGTACAGTTCAGATTGTTCTTGTAGACCTGAAAGTTTTATGTTTTATAGACTCTGCTAAAACAAAACAAAAGGAATGTTCAAAAAGATGGCCAAACAACAGCTCAGTGGGATTGCAATTTTATAGTCACTTCAGTATATGCCATCATCAGGCTCTGTGCAATTAATACTTAAACTGCAACCTCTGAGGCTAACACTGAAACTGGACAGATTTCTGTCATAAAGACAGCTATTGTATATTTTAGCCTTACTCTTGAACAATGTGGATTTTAAATAGTGATTCTAAACACAATATGGATGGCCACATGCTAGTAATTAGTCAGGAGCTTCTTATTAAAGATACTAATAAACAAATGATTATTTACAGACTATTCCATAATAGGAGTCAAGCTTATATTTCGAAATTAACACCAGACCACCAACCAAATGCGGGTAATAGCGGGCACTGGCAGTTTAATATTTAATTGAGAAACTATTGGAAGATCACCTAAAGCTTTCTTAAACCATACTTAGCTATCCCTGAGTTTACATTTACACTTAAGTTATATTTAGGTTTGTTCCCTAATCCTAATGACCAATGCATAGCCAGACTGTTATCAATCCAAATAGCAGGGTCTATCATGGTAAGTGGCGGTGTCAGTGGCCTTGGGAAAGGTCGTTTACACTTCTGTGATGGCAGTATTAATGTATATAAAAGCCACAATGTACAAGACGTTGTTATTTCAGAAATTACTCATTTCTATGTAGACAGCAGTTTCAGTCTTAATCTGTCTTAACCGCCAATGGATCTGTTCTTGTAGTAAACACACTTTTGCACTCTCATGTTGCATGTCCTGACCAATAATATGTCCATTTTGCCTTTTCTGTGGTCATGGCCGTGTGTCCCCCACAAAGTCAATATTTATTATTGTTCTGTTCTATTGACTCACTCAGCTTGGTGGAATCCTTTCATAAATGCTCGCTCCAAACCAAACAGCCAATATTGCTCTGGGTCAGCTTGCAGCACAGTCTTAGTTACTGAAGTTTGTGTGTGTGGGTTTTGACTGCTGAAACTGACATTAGGCTGACCCGAGTACTGGCATGTACAGTGCTGTGCCACTTTTAGGGATAGTTTAAGGAGCTGCTGCCAAGGTTGTTTTTGTGTTTCAGTGCTTAACTGAGCCTCATAATAGATAACTATATTCATTAATGAAGGTGTCTTTTGGAGGAGCTTCTCTTTAGGATCTTTAATGTCATGCTGAGGGAGTAGTTTAAGTACTGTCGTGGCTGGCAGGTATGACACAATAACACATTTTTCTAAAGAACACTCTGAAATGCTGTGCCTTGTTTGATCACAGAGTAATTTATTTGCTGCAATTTTCATCAATTAACCTAGTTTAGTAACAGTATGCAATTTTATAATTAAAAAAACATGCTTTACCTTACTTTTGAGTTCAACTAAACTGAACTTTTTTGTTGGATTCTCACTTATTATCGCTTCTATTATTTTGCTTTTAGGAGATGAATCATGAATCATAAATATAGTTTACCATTCTGTTCGGAGACTATTTATGTAAATGTTTTATGGGACGTGTCAAGATGAACCTGTTCCTGTGCCAAATGCTAGAGGGCAGCATGGTGTTACATAGTGCATACCACATACACTATTAACTATGACGTGACAGCGTTTGTGTTTCATTAGTCCTG
This sequence comes from Parotocinclus maculicauda, assembly GCA_034780255.1. NCBI lineage: Eukaryota > Metazoa > Chordata > Actinopteri > Siluriformes > Loricariidae > Parotocinclus > Parotocinclus maculicauda. The sequence goes on along the minus strand of JAUZSU010162644.1, from coordinate 2,900 downwards.
CAGATAAATTATCTAGCTCTCTCTGTTTCACTAAAATGCATTCATTTGCCTTGCACCCTCAATAGCGCCATTTTGAGAACCACTGCTCTGGGAAAATTAGTTAATGTTTCTAAAATTGTTCCAGTGTGAATATGTAATGAGATAGATTGTTGCCCTGTATGGGCTTGCTCTCTGCACTGCCAGTTATGTCCTGGTTCCCTGTGACCCTGAAACGGATATAGTGAGTATGAAAATCAGTACATGTTGATTACCCAGAAGGTTACTTGTTCAAATCCCAGTGCAGCCAAGCCCCTGGGTTCTTGCAAAAGGCTCATAACTCTTACCTAATTTAAATGTATTAGTTGAGACTGTAAAACTGTTTTAGTAAGCTGCTGGTGTGTCTATTAAAGAGAATAAAAAGAGTCACTGTTGATTGGGGTGGCTGCTAAATGCTATGCTAAGCTTTGCAAATGTTTTAATACAATTTAAAATGTGTATGAGGGACCCAGTGACAGGCTTGGGGAAAAGTGATCTTACAGTGAGCTGTCTAATGGTGTGATTTGACACTGGTATGCTAATCACATGGATGGTCAGTAGCAAACAGTACAGGAATATGACACCAGTGCTCAAAGAATTTAACTTGCGCTGGAGAGTATATATGGCTTTTATTGATATGCACACGTACAATATGTAGGTGATGTGTTGAACAGCATCAGTGGCTGCTAGGGATAGTATACAGGTATGAGTCAAAGCAGATTTTCCTTGACTGATTGTGCACTTTAGGACATGAGGCATTTCCATGTGCCAGTCAAGCTCCTGTCTCACCGGAACCTGGATAATCTAATTCTCCACCAGGATAATTTAGGTTTCATTACGCAAAATGTGTTTCTCCTCTCACCAAGCATACTTATATGGTATGTCAATTTCAATTTATGGCGTGAATGTGTTTTAATCTGTGACCACTGGCTAGAGGCTTCAGGAAACTGGCACAGTTCTTTTAACAGATAACAAAATTAAGTTAAAGGAGGCTATTAGGATTTGGTTAAGATCATTGTCACATAAATTGCCCCATTAATTACCTCAAGTAACTTCAGTTTCCAAGTCCAAAGTAAGAAATTAGATCTCCCAGGTCATTTTTTCTGTACAGTGTTACTATATAGGATCCCTTGGCAGCACTTTTTTCCAATTTTGTAATGTAATGATACAGCATATTATCCATTTAGCTTTTTCTTCCTCTACTTTTATTTTTCCACCCAATATTAAAAGAAACATTTGCTGTCTGTCCTACTGTCTTGATCATAAAGCCATAGGGGAGACTCTCTGAAAATCTGAAACCTAAGGATAAACATTCCAAACATTTATCTAAACTTCCCTTAAAAATCTCCTCTGACTTCAATTTGATGGTTTTCAAAAACACCATCCTGAAAGAAGAAATTATGTACATCACATAACATGTTATTTTGATGAGTATGTAACCTTTTAACTGATAAAAGCTGTCTGTCATTTACCACAATCTTGTCAGTCTATAAGCCATGTCTGTGTTCCATTGTAGTGTGAGTCTTTTTACAAAGGAAAATCTGCACCTTCATTTAGCAACAAATGCGCTGTTAAATCACTAATGATCTTAGACAGAGGCTGAAATCCTTCTGAGACATTAAAAACAAGCTGAGACGGTATAGCTGAAGCAATAAATGTATAATATTAAAGTCATGATAAATTATCCAAATCATAACGTGCCATTTTACAGATCTGGTTCATTGGTTGGGGTATGGGCAGAGAGACAGGGCTGCTGAGCATGAAGCTGCATCAACCATGCAGGGGCAGAGATAACAATAATAATAATAATAATAATAATAATCAACATCATCATCATAATAATAATAACAATGAATTTTATTTAAAAGCATAGCTTACTTAACACTGCCTGTGTTAATTAAATATCTTTATGTAACACTCAGAATAGATAAAGAGTAGCCTCAGCTCCAGCCTAAAAAAACAGCTCCACCTAAAAGCTCCAGAGATCCCTGGTTTGATCCTAACCTTGGGCTCTGACTGTGTTTAGTTTGCATGTTTTCCCAGTGTCGGAATGGGTTTACTTCAGGTGCTCTGTTTTTCTCCCACAAAGACATGCATGAGGTTATGTGGTTGAATGACTGACTATTATCAATGACACCTTGCTCCTGTCATGAATAGCCACTAATGCTGATGTGACAAGAATGAGGGAAGAAAAAAATCTGCCAGCATCAGAAATCTGGTAGACTGTGCCTCCTAATAACTGGAAACCCTGGAAACCTTTATCTCAAATTCCACCTTTATGTATTATTTTTTAGTAGACATTACCTCATTCTAGTATAAACAGCTTATATCCAAACAACAGCACCTAACCCAAACAACATAACGAGTTGATGTATGTAAAACAACAAGCAAACAAGCTGAGTAAATATGGTGAGAGTTTATTCATTGTTTGAAGACAGCAAGAGACTTCATTTGGACATACTGGGGAAATTAATTCCACCATCTGGGTGCCAGGCTTAACTGTTGACTTTCATTAGTCTTGAGGAGTGGTTCTATTCATGACATGCTTGTTTATTGTGGACATTAGGTAGGAAGGGGTTGGTACGTTTTGTAGACAAGCATTGGTTTTAAACTGTTTTAAAAATCGGATGTGAGTAGTTAGAGGGAACCTTTCAAGAAAGGGCAAAAGTACAGTGATATAAGTCAATTCTGATCAAATAAATCATTTGAAATTTGTACATATGGGAAGACCTTCCAGGAAAGCATTACAGTAGCCTGGACAAGCGCTTGGATGGCATCAATTATAAATGCAGACTTCGCTCAGTTATTTACCAGGATTGCTTTTATACATTTGTAAATTAAAGACCGTATACCCAGTGTGTAGTCACTAAATATGTTTGCCTGAT